>CM073769.1:77898926-77958730 GCA_037158775.1 Hetaerina titia | reverse complement strand
TGATTTCCTGCCAGGGTATAAACACCGAAACGACCCACTCTCTTCATCTTTCTCGCCCATATAAAGGAAGATTTATGCTCCTTGAGCTTTAGCAAATATTCTCCGTGTGCCTTTAAGGCAACGGAAGGAGAGATTAGAAGCTCATTCCTCGAGACATATTTCCCGAGAAGTGGATGAAGACGAAGCTGAATTGAGAGTTAAAAGGTATTTGGAAGATATAGGGAAAATGGAGCGGAGGATGTTGAATTTGATACACGCATGGAGGTTCAGGAAAGGAGAATTAAGAGAAAGGGGAAAAAATAATGCAAATGAAACAATGGGTAAGGAGCAAGAAATAAGAAAAAAGTGCGGTATGGAAATGACAGGAAGGAGGAAAATTACGTGAATGGGAGTGATGATGTAAAAGTAAATATAAGCTGTTGTCAATGCGGAACTTATCCAAGAAATTCCTCTTTCGCCGTATTAGGTGTTAACTTCTCTAAAATTTGACTTGAAGTTAAAAAAAATACACTTAGATGCCATTAAAATATTCATGAAAATGAGATTTAGCGCAATTCATAAAAATAAAATACGTACTTGATGAAATTATTAACGAAAGGATTAATATTATTAAAATGTTAAAACTCTTAAATAGTAACTACGTATTAGGGAGTACTAGTCAAACAGTTTTTTACTGGGCATTAATTCCATTATATTTCTTTGCTAGAAAATTCCTCAGACATCCGAGTATCCAAAAACTAAGATGACGACGTCGTCGTTTCGCTTTTCTCGCACAAGATAAGTGGAACATGAATGGACAGCAGCCAAATTATTTCATACATTCATCATGCACCATATCTTAGGATAACAAGACAGATACCCGTTTAAATTGTTTGAAAGAAATTCGAGCAGTGTAGGCACGAAGCTAGAGTATGATCACCCCATACCATGTGCGGGTAATACCTTAAAACACTCGGATTGCCGATGTTTCTCCGGAATACGGGGAATATTGCAGAGTCAGAGAAAGACGGAAACATTTTCAGATGTCAGTTTCTTTCGCTTGAAACAAAAAATCCTACCCGGAATGAACGCGATGCCTCTACACCTCTTACGAAGATAAAGTACCGTATGGGAATTAGAAAAACTTTGTGGATTTCACCAAACATTACCGCGGTAAGACTGTGTTTCATCAACTATGTGACATCTTCAGGTGCCTATAGATGTCACATCATTAATGAAACTGATCATACCGCAACATAATTTGCCGGAATCTAGTTTTCAACTCCGGAATATTTGATTACACAAGGTTTAATCCTGATACCATTGACTTGAGCAAGTACCATTCGTTCTTCCTCCAATCACCCCTGGTAATGTTCAAGGTAGAAAATGACACTATGAATGAAAAGGTGATCTTAGAGATGCAGATCGATGAATATCATGACCATTTAAAGTATGGTACCGAAACTGACTATATAAAAGAATGATCAAAGTAAGGAATTATGATTGAAAGAGTAGATAACGAAGAGGAAGACTATACAATAAACGGAGTGTCTTGAATCAATGTAAAATGACATATATTAAGTTTGATGTACACTACATTTGATAAAAAATTCAAGCTAGGATTTGAAAAAATTCCGCCATTTGCATTACAAAATCAAATTTTTCCATGGAATTTTAAAGGAATTAGGGTGTACGATAAATCAGCGGTATGTTACTGTCGTTAGTTATCGGATTAGATATAAACGATAACAGATTTGTGTTATTTTAAAAATTTTCTTTACTTGGGTAAAATACGCGTAAGAATTTATTCATTATTTTTGAGTTCCCACATCAACTATTACATGGGTTTTAAAATTATCAGTCAAAAGGAACTTGACAACAATGGTAGGTACACTCAGCAGAAGCACCAACTGCCATCTAATCGGTCTGGACTTTCAAGGAGTTTGAACTTTACTTCATGAAAGACAAATCTCTGTTCTTAGCTGTACCGAAAGGAAGAACAAGATATTATAGGACTCGCACTTTGGGTGAAAAGGGGACGAATATAATTGCACTCCCTATATTTTCAGAGTGTACCTGCAACGACTAAAAGTCGA
The DNA here is from genome assembly GCA_037158775.1 of Hetaerina titia. Classification (NCBI taxonomy): domain Eukaryota; kingdom Metazoa; phylum Arthropoda; class Insecta; order Odonata; family Calopterygidae; genus Hetaerina; species Hetaerina titia. The sequence continues at coordinate 77,956,655 of CM073769.1, read as the reverse complement.
AATGATTTATATTCCTCCCGGAAAAAAAATAAATTTTCCTTACGATTCGAGTGAACTTATGCGGCATTCTTTGGATTCGTAGGATGCAAGATAAAGAGTACGTATAAGTTGGCAATTAATGAGTTCAAATTTTGAAACTGCAATTCCCATTCTGTTACGGGAATGGGGCAGGGAATTCTGAAGGAAATTTTTGTGGAAGAACTTAATATTACGATATCTCCATATTTCCGTTCTAGGTGTCCATATTTTTAATGTCAATAATCATTTTTGTAACATGAACAATGTTAAAGCATTTGTTCTTTCCTGAAAAAACTGTGCTCTTAATGGTTAAGATACATTTTAAGTAAATTTTTATTAAAGTATTACACTCTGCAAAAACAAAACAATGTTTCTAATAATTATTGTGCAAAGTCTGTTAAAAAAATTATCTTTACTATATTTGTAACCCTTTAATGTTCATTTTTTGTTTTGTGTAAGGTTCATGGATTAAGTAACAAGTTTTACAGTACATAATTTCATCAAATAGCTCTTCGTGAACAAAACTTTCGTATAAATTTTATTCTACCTTTTATTGCTTCAAATGTGCCATTGATGTATTTCTGTCCATGATAGTAGATTTTTCTATCCAAATTCATTTTCTAAATTCATATTTCTTCATAATCAAGTGACCTAAAATTACATCGAAAGACATTTCATTTACGTTCCCGCAGTTGAACTATATTTATCGCCCTCGCATAACAAAAGTAATAAAAATTTTAAGTAAGCCCAAGACTAAGTACCGTGGAATAATTTTCTTGTTTTATTAACTCTTTTATCACTTATGCTAATTGGTAGGCACCTAAATTGAATTGCGGCTCATTAACGATAGAAGGTTTCTTCTTTGCTGCTCCCAACTCCTCGCTGTGAAGGGAGTAAATTGATTAACGGCGCATAAACATGAGCGTGCAAGCAGAGTGTTGAAGAGTGTAAAATAAACGACCCGTGCCTCCGTGGGAACTAACATGTACCCAATACAACAGTTATTTTTGTTTTAGCAACCTCCTCTCCGTTGATGACATTTTATTCGAGGATCAGATCAGAATTATAACCAACAAAGTCGGCGAATGACAAAAAAATAACCATAACCACCGCCGTCACGGGACGCCATTCTCGCCTTAAAATCCTTCACATCATTTATTCCTTCCCGCAAAATAGGTTTATTATTTAAGGTTTCCAGAATCACCCCGAGTTAAGTCGGAGTCTTTAAAATCCGAAGCACTCCTTCCGTTATCTTCCACCCGGATCCCCGGTCTCGACGACGCACCCTCTCTCTCTCACTCCCCACCCCTTTCCCTCGCTTTTCGGCTTCCCTCAGCAAGGGCCCCCCGTATGCATGATCCCATCCCACTCCCGTCGGCTCCGAGAATAATTCCTTTCATTGTCGGAAGAGCAGACACTCCGACGGGGAAGAGTCGCCGGCTTCTGGGATTCATTCGCGAAAAGCGCAGCTTAAATTATTCAAACGATCCACCTTTACCCTTGACCTCCCTTCCCTCCCCTCTCTCCGCGTGCCTTTTCCATCCTTCCCCTTTACCCCTTCTCCCACACAAATGGGGAAAGGGAAATGCAAATTGCAATGAGATTGTCATTCCGCAATTAAATCTCCTCATCCACAACTACTCCCGCGATTTATGTACACCTTCAAGCTCCCGCTCTGTCTCTCTCTCTCTCTCTCTCGCTCTACGAGGATAAATTTCTCTACCGTCTCCCTTCTCCCTGAATACCTCTCTCTTTCTCTTTATCCCTCTCTCTCTCTCCTTTCGTATCTCCTTTGTGTGACTCCATGCAAAGGCACGCGCCATAAAAACACAAAAGGGTAACGCCGTTGGATTTGTTTGCACAAGTGTCGACGGCGAAGAGATGTGGGGGACACAGAGAGAGGTAGAGAGAGGAAAGGAGTGGGGCGAATGAGGAGGAGGAGGAGGGTGAGACGGTGGAAGCAGCGGGGGTGAAGGTGAAAGGAGGGAAGTTCTTAAGTACAATGGGGGGGAAGAGGGGATTGGAAGGGAGGAAGGGGAGAGGCCGAATGTGGTGTATTTGCGAATGTGGACGGTGGAGGAGGAGGAATACCGAGGAAAAAGAGGAAGTCCGAAGAGCGTTATGTGGTGGGTCGAATACGATCCAACAAGATGGACAGACGAGGGAGGGATGAAGATAAAAGAGTTTCTTTTCCCTCGTAGGAGAGACGACGGATTTGGAAATGAGGTGGAGAAATCCGATAGCTGGCCGGACCGAAGAAATCCTTGGGCCGCTTGGTTGAGGAGGGAGGAAAAACGAAGGAAGGGAAGGAGGGAGAAGGGAATCTTCTGAATAAAAGAGATGGTGGAAGGGTTAGCATTTTCCTTGCGATGGACTGCAAAAACAAAGAAGAGTATCTGGTTAAATGTTTGCCGCGATAAGAAGGGAAACGAAGCTGGGTATGCGATATTAGGAACGACTCTTAGATGGATTAGAATATATTGATTTTAGCGCAGCTTGAATGAAAGTGTGTGGCATAAATTGAAGAAAAAGTCGTACGAAGATCATATCGAAGCCCTAGCAGTGCATAATGGGGCGTGCTATAAATGCTTTAGAAACTATCCCTGACAAAATGATGAATTTCATCAGTAATGACCAATAATAAAATATTTTTCTCATTCTTCGGTGTGTTACGAATGAGTGAAAGAATTGAGCATGTCATGGGATAATTAACTTATTAATACGTAAACGAACATTTTAAGTTTAAGAGTAGAGCACTTTTTAATAGAATTCCTATTAGAAATCCTCCTTTATTAAGCTGAAAATTTAAAATAGGAGATTAATGCCGTTGTAATTAACGTCTATTCGTTGCCTTGTTCACGAGCAAAGAAAGTTTATTATCCAGGTATTACCTAAGTGGACTAATTGAGGTGGTGAAAAGAATGATCTCAGGAAAGCGCAGCACGCCATTCTTTAGATGAGAAGCTGAGCTCCGGGAAATTACTTTAAGTTATCGTGGCGACCGGTTCTGGCCTTGAACTTCTCTTTCCAAGGAATTCTATTCTGAGTGACCAGTCATGAAAAACGATCAAATAAAGCTTTGAGAGAGAAATGCAGTCTGGGAAAGAAAGATCTTTCCCAAAGCATGACGACGTGAGGGGGAATGGCTTTAATCCTTAGACCAAAACAATTTGAAAAGGTTTTGAGCAGTCCTGGATATCAGTGGTCAGAGATTGCACTATTGCAATATTGAAGATTAACCTATAAAAACTTTTTTAAATCAAGCGACATTGATTAGTAATACATTTTCGCTGAAAAATAACAGAATAACCAACAAATTAACCATAACGGCTGGAATTAATTATCACTGTTTTAACAAACCCTTTTGCAAAACGTATATGTTTTTGTCGTTGGGAATCTCTCGTATTTGTGTTACATCAATATATGAATCCGCTATGTTACCCTCTTGATGTTCCCCTTAGTTTTATTTGCATAAATTGATTTGATAGTGTATTTCAGAACCTGTGAAAATTCCAATAAATACCTATTCTACAGGCTCGAGTTCCGAATTAATGGCTATGCCCGATCCTAATCGATTTTCCGTTAGTAGTAGGACTTTTAGTTACTGTAAATATCAACATGTTTACTTTAGTCGGTTTGATTGAATGTTTTAATATACGTGACTACAAAAAGGAAATCCTTTTTCAAATGCAATGATTTTCTCTCTGTCATAAATACTGCTGGATAAAAAAATTTATTGAGCGATTATTTTCTGAAATTGACATCATTCGTCAAAACAAGCCGTCTCGTGTGAAACGTATATCAGAGGGAGAAAAAGTGGTGCACGATAAACAACACAATATGAGAGGGGAATACATAAACAAAATTGGCACGTTTTAAGAGATTCTGTGATACGCGAGACTAGCGTTACCGGTGTGGTTTTAGAATTCTGGGTGTGCGATAGAAACTTGTGAAATAGATGCCAGATAGATTTAATATCCCCAAAGCAGAAAGCGTCTGCATTAGTTTGAATATTAACACTCAGACTACAAAAATGTATTTTATGAAAATTGATAGCAAATTTGTTTATTAACCTTACCCTAAATAATTATAAGGAATTTATGTTGATTTTAAAATTTATCGGCAGTTGATTGTTTGCTCTGTATATAGGATATGATTTATTTGACACGAAAAATTCACGAGTCGAAACCTAATGTGTAAAATTAGTTATCGAGCATTTCACTTGCGTTTTTTTTATGTGGCACCTTATCCCAGTAATTAGAGCTCAGTAAAGCGTTCAGTTGTGATGAAGGTTCCCCCGCTAAGGGTAGCGCCATGTTTTGCACACGAGTATTCTAGCGGTGTAGTAATCACACTGCACAGCTCCGACGTCCTGAACCTTACTTTTTCAATCCTACTCGTGCACTTCCTTGACTAAATAAAGAAAATCTATAGCGACGACGATGCGAAATATTTTCAATATTTTCCTCACACTATTACTTTGAGGGCTGGTAGGCGGTAATTCCATCACTCTAAATCTCATATTGAAGTTAGATTTTTTTTTTCTCTTCAAACATTTACAGCGAAGTTCCTTCATTTATTTCTAAGAGCCTATGCATTCAATCATAAAATTGCGTTCTACATCCCGTCCACAATATGCGCCCAATTGCGAGCTAAATGCAAAAGTCGGCATTCTTATTTTGAATTAGCCAATAAAAGTACGCTGTTCAACTAAACAGTTTTTAAAGAGTTAAAGGGGCGAAAAACGTAGATTTTTGAACAGAAAGGAGAGGGGAAGAGTTATCTCCTAGTCAAAACGCAGAGGAAGGAGAAGTTATGATGAAACGTAACTCTTGTGTGTTTTTGTTTAAATGATGTCGGATGACAAGGGGTAGCTGTGCATAAAAAGAGGGAGAGACTAATCTGCAAACGGTAAGTGAAAACTGATTCAGAGTTGAAGAGGTAAAAAACAAGCTTAGTATGTGGTAGAAGCCGAAATAAATGCTGATGTTATTCAAATCTTATACAAAGAGACATTTTCCAAAGACGATGGAAAATGGAGAGAGAGAAAATTTCATCGGCGGTTCTACCCAACTGATTCGGAATAGGGAAAATTTAGTTCGTCGGCAAACTATATTTTGTGGAAAGGAGTTTACTGCGAGCTGAAAATGTGTATGGTACGTGCACATCACAAAAGCTAGACGAGGAAAAGGAAATCAAGTAATAACAATTTTCATTAAAAAAAGGACAGGTATTGTGGGGAGAAATCACCCAAAATTCCGGCCGTAATGGCAGTGTATTATATTCCCTCTCTCTCCCTCTCAATCGGATGTAATAGGGCAGTGAAGGAAAGCCTGCAGCATTAATACCTTGAAGGTAGAGAGGTTTCAAGTTTAATCAGTTGGCCAAGCATACGCCTACGAGATATAGGTGGTTTACACAGGCGGTTTTTTTTGCAGCGGCGATGATTTATATTCACGAAAGAAAAAACAAGAGGAAGGTAAATAGTGTTTATATAGCGAAATAGAAAATGCTTTGGAGACCAGAGGATAAGACGAATTCCGTCCGTCTGGTACAGGTAGTTAGTTGGAGTAAGTTTGTGAATTTCCAGTTTGATAGTCCTTGGAATGCATGAGGGAAAGAGAGGAAAGGGCGATAGAGATACGTGGAGAGAGGAGCGGGAGCAGAAGGAGGAAATCTGCACGCTTCGCTGCTCTCTCCTTCTCCGGCAGAGGGCTTCCAAAACCTCTAAAAACATTTCCCGCCGCCCTCCCATTACTCCGAATCTCCTTCTGCCGCTGGTGTTGCTACCCGGAGGTCCTCCTCCTCAACCCACGCCCCCGTTTTGTTCGCCCTTCTATCCCACATAACATGAAACTTTTGTTCCCTGATCCGCATTTATTGCTCTCATTCCTCCCCGTTTTCTCCCCATGATCCTCAAATGACCTTCTTGCTAAGTTGCCCCACGTTAAGCGTGTGCTCGTTTTGACCCGAGTTTCCCGTTTTACGTTTGGCATCTGTGTCGGGGAGGGAAAATTGACCAATATCGAATTTGGATTTGGTCCCAGCATTTCCTTTCCTCCGTTAATTACATCGTCATCGATTGGGTGTGTTTGGGCAAATATTCATTAACAGCTCACCGTCGTCTCTTTTACCAGCTTGATAATGCAGTTTCCGATTAACTTTTAATGGAAATTTATGTACCTAAAATAACTTCTTGACTCTTTTTTTCGAGAATCTGTGCAGACAAAACATCGCTGGAGTTTTCGCTACATTTTCTTTTCTGGCCTCGCTAACTTGTCAGTAATCCATAATTATATTTTAATTCTAGTTTTAATGAACAGATTCTTTATTCGTGATTTATTCGTCCGTGTGACTGAAGATCTGTATACCTTAGTGACACTCTTGGTTCCAGACATACTCTGTCTCATCCCTTATGCTAAAACGCTCACTTCTTTTTCCCTACCTGTTTCTCTCACCTGCCTTCCATCCCGAGCCCTGATTATTTTGGATAATAACCGAAAACTTGCACCCAAGTGTGAAAATTCGAAGTCTTTGCTTAAATAAGTTTAGTTTCCTGTTTAGAGCCCCCTGTCGCATGAGTTCTCGTTCTCCGCATTCTCCCGTCTCCCCGTCGACCGACATCGGCCTTTCATCCGTTGTTCCGTGCCTCAGCAACCATTCTCCCAAAACTTTCCTCCCTTTCCCCGTATTCATCTCCTCTTTTTATGCTCCCCGCACTCATTTTCTTGTTTCCTCTCTTCTTTTTGGCACGCTGCAACCCCACACCCGTTCACACCTTCGCGCCTTCTTTCTACTCTTCTTTGCCTCCTTATTCTTCGTCATTTCTCATTACTTTCCGAATACCTGCCACCTATTTCACAGAGCCGAGGAACTTCCAGCGCAGAACATGAAAATTTCATTCAAATACGTATATAAATTGCATTTACTAGGAGTTAATCCCTTTTACAGTATACACAAGAAATTTCTTCCGTAGTGCTGAGTTCATTACTTGATATCTCAGTGCCTCTGCTGCTCTTCGCAAGGAGTTGCATGAGTTAAAATGAGTATGTGATACTTAATGGGCTTCAATATACGTATAGCGCTACCTTTCGATTACCAGCCACTTTTGCAGGCATGAGAAATAGAACGGGATCAAAATACTGCCTATACCTTTGAATAAGAGAAATAGTATGGAAAAGTTGTAAATGGTAAATCTTAGAATGGCCGTTTCAAGTTCCCCCCGGCTATTTTTCCATTTCATGAACAAACTTTTAAGATTAATACCGAAGAAATATGTTTGCCTCATAATAATTTTCTCGCGAATCGTCTTATTATGTCTTCATCAATTAAAACTTGGCCAATGCAAATATTGTCCATTTATTTTTGTATTTTTGGAATAAAATGTTTGTAAGGAAGATTAAGATAAAGCTTGTTGTCCATCTACAAAAGAATATATCCTTTTTCTGTATCCATATTCATACAATATATTGCAAATAGATGAAGGAAAGGTTTTGAAAATGATACGAAAACAATTAGTTACTTGTTAATCCAAAATCAATGAATAAATGTTGAAGAAAGATTTCTATACACATTCACACAAAAACATATATAGTATGTGTATATATATAGTATATGTATATGTATATAGTATATATAGTAGCATGTATATATATATACATTCAAATACGAAGTCCCGCCATACGGCGCACAAATATTCATTCAAACATAGAAATAAGTATAAGGAAAGACACAACACGCCCATAGTGTGGCTATCTAATAAGCGTATGTCTTCACTATCAACATTGTTTTCAATCCTTAACCTTGAGATAGTGAATTATTTTTATATTATGCGATTAAAATCTAAGATTTGCACTTTTTACGTAAAAAGAGAGGTATTCATAATCCTAGTCTTCATCTATGTACTTTTTATTAAACTCAACAGTTGATAGCAGCCATTTTATTTTAGCCTTTTCTTCGTCCGGAATGTTTTGGCAAAAGTTTTGTGACCCCTGGAGGTATTGAACGAAATTCATTTCAATTTATATCGGCCTATATTAAGTAATACACTTGAATGACAAATATTGCATTATTTTAGGATTTGATGTGCAATCGTCCAGTTGGTCGACCACGCCTTCCAACCAATCACTAATTTTTGCGACGTAGCATGAGCTCCAGTATTTTCGGTTTTTCATAGCCAAAGATCTTGCTATTTTTGATGGCGGAAATTCTCCTGTTACTCCTGCGACCCTTGAGCACTGCCAGCCTTTTTTACTTCCCATTTTAATTTTCTTCCTCCGCTTCCGACGTCAGCTCGATCCCCTATTCCGCACCGAAATCTTCCCTACGTCAGCTCATAGCCATCATCGTATACTTTTCTCGGCTCCCCTCCTTTCTTCACCCACCCCTTCTCGTGCCCACAGTCTCCACTCCAATGATTCTTCCCTTCTCTCCTCATCCCTCATTCTTTCTACCTCTACGCATCTCCAAAATGCATTTCCTCTCCTTTACCGTCCACCAAAGTCGTTCTTAATTTTCCTCCTTCTGGGTTACGCCTCTCTTGGCCCCCAGCTGTCCTTGACAGTTTGCTCTCATGCATTTCATCCCTGAGAATGCTTCGCCTTCTGTCTGCCCACTGTTTTTATTTTCTCCTCACATGCCTCCCACCCTTTAAGAGTTTCACTATTCAGCCTCCCTACTCTCTTCCGCGTGTTTCCCTCACGCCCCAAGAAGGTCCTTTCCTCTCTTTTGACCCCTCCTTCCCTGAACGCAGGGACTCTCAAAGGGAGAGCCGCCAAACTTGAATCTTTTTCTCCGTACTCTTAAATGTAGCACATTTTCCGACAGCCTTCACTCTGCACATTGTAAACATTGTTTTGCAGATAAATAAACTTTCTGAAATACACTTTCAATAATTGTATGTAGTAGAATTCCTTTACACCTTTTCAATGTATTTTAGAATACATTTTGAAGTTTACTGATATCATTGTTTTGAAGATAGAAAGTATAATACTATTTTAACTACAAGAGTAGCCATTAATTATCCAAAACAAAATTTCCCTTCGAACCGTAGACGTGGAAAGGTCAGTTCAGGAAAATCAGGTCACCATTATATATTTATTTATTTTGCATTATTCCGAGAACAGCACTTCGGCCTTTAAATTGGACTTTAAACAATGATATAACAATATTACAATTGCATATAACCAGGCCCAAGGTGGAGGAAAGAACACCTAGGTGGGAATCAAACCCGCAACCTCTGGGTTGGCAGGCGAGGGCGTTACCCCACCACCACCGGGGTAGGATTGAATCACCTGACGCAGTGTTGATTACTTGGTGACGACAGAAAAATATGGGAGTTAACCAACTGATGAGCTAAGAATTGTTGCAAGTATTCCATATTTCAGGTGATGAGTGTGTTTTAAATGAATCCTGAAAACCTCTACAAGGTATTTTTAGAGAACTTAGCAGTGCTAAATCACTGTGCAGCATAAATACCTTTTTGAACTCATTTTAGTAAATTATTGACTCCACATACTATCTACGTAGACACATATACTTGTCTACATACTATACACGTTCCTCTGTACAAGTCCTCTAAAAGGCCGACTCTTTTCTTCTTCCTTCCTTGCTTACCAAACATCTTTCCCGTTTAATACTTCCAGCAACGAACGCTCTATATATTGACCATCTCTTAATTTGTTCATCCTACGTACCTCTTACAAAATTTTCACCTCCATTGTTTTCCATGGTCTTTCTTTCCGTCTGTAGTATTTTCTCCACTACTTTCCATAGACATGTCAAACAAATATATATTTTTTTAATAAAATATGAAAAAATCTTTGGTTAAACAAGTAAATGAATTCATATTTTGGAAGGAATGGCTTTCCAAATTACAAAGTCCTCACCTTTCACTAGCCTGCGATACCCTTAAATCATTAGATTCAATTCTTTGAATTTTGTAAAATGCAAAAACTTCCTACCATTGTTTTAGGAATCAAACCTAGCCCCTAATTTGATTACAAATCAGTAGAATTGAATGATGGCATGCATTTGTTCCTCATCGACTTTATCTGAATCGTCCGTCCGTCTGTCTGTAACGAATCATAGAACTTAAACTCACGTATGCCCACATCCTTTGCTTGCGTGTACATGTACCCCATGACCAGATAAATCGGGATTCAAGTCATACCTGATAATAAAACTCCTGCATGACCCAATTCTATTATTAAAAATGACTTCCAAGCATTGGAGATTCCGTAAATATGTGTGTCTCCTTTAGAAATATTTTTAAAGTCATCGCATAATTACACAATTACTTTATTTCGATAAAGAATTACTGTTTTAGGGTAGTCTAGTATTTAAAAGGTTCTGTTCTTTCTTATCGACTGCCTTGTTCACCTCCTGGAGATCTCGTGTTGATGAATAGATTACCGGTGGTGAATAGCGGAAACGGTAATTAGAAGTTTTAAGATTTTGGTAAATTTCATCCACATGAGCCGTCAACGAAATCTTCCGCATGCATCGCATATCGAATTTCTCCCTGGTGCTGCATTGGATAAGTCGTCGATGGCGTCGAATTGGAACGATCGGAAATACAAATCATTACGTATATCGGAGTTTCAGCAGCGCTCAGCTCTTATTCCTTCAACTCTTATTCCTCACACACTTTCTCTTTCAATGACTGAGTCCGCTGTCCTCGAACCTGCCACACCACATTTTTTCATGCTCTCCAGCTCCGCCTCCATCCATTTCTCTCTCTCTCTCTCTACACATCGTTCTACTTTTCGCTCTTTTTCGCTTCCCTTTATCTCCTCCCTTCAGCACTCAACCTCCATCCCACCCACCACACCCCGCCCTACTGCCCAACCTGCGATTTCACCTACATACATCCTCCACCAACTCCCCGCCCACCTCCGTCTCCTGCAACAAAAAGGCAAGGCAAAATGAGTGAGCCAATAGTGAGGGTTTCTAACTTCCCACGGGAACGATCCTCTCTCTTCCTCCCCTTCCCTTTATACCTGTCTTTTTTTTTAAATTGCTCCTTTTTGTGTGGAATCTCCCCATATGAAAACTGCGCCTAAAGACTTCCCCCTTCCGCTTAACTTCCTTCCATCCTTCTCGCTTGCTTCCTTTCCACTCCTTCCCTCCTTCGCCGTTTCTCGTCATTCTTATCGCCCGTCTCGCGCACGACCTCTTCATAGCCCCCTCTTCAAGGAATTGCACGGACGACATAAAGGAATGGTGGGATATAGGAAAAGGATACTTGGTAGCGAAGAGATAGCACGAGGTCGTGGTAGTGGTGGGAAATGGCCTTTCTGGAGAAAAAATTAAATTAAAAATAACGTGAGACAACGAGAAGCCTATCCCCCTCCCCCGCCTTTCTCTTCTCAGAAAAATCGCATAGTGGGTAAAGTTCTCTCCCCGTCCCCTCTTTTACCCCCTGTATACGTTCCTCCCCCTGCATCACCCCAACTCCGGGACCGTCGCTTTCATTCAAAGGTCGTAAAAGAATTACTTTTTTCCCCTTTATGTTCTTCCCCAAATTCAACCGATCCATCTCACTTTTCACTGTTCCACTCTCATTCGGCATTGTCAGTTTTTTCTCTTTTCCTTTGGTTGTCTACCGTTCTATCTTTTTCTTTGGCAAAAACTTTTTTAATATCTTAATTTCATAATATTTTCCGGTAATTTTACGCCATTAAAATTTTGCATAAAATTTTGCAAAAACTAAACAATTTCGTAGAAACGAAAAAAGTAATACAAGTAGGAGTTCATGTATTAAGATACGTAACAATATTTTTTTACCTGGAAAATGTTATTTTTCAGAAATCTGTATAAAAAACAGATTTTGCTTTTTATACGTACTAGCGTAAACATCTAATAATATTCTGACCAAGGTTTGGGTAGTTTATAGTTCAAAACAGTGATTTTTCAGAATTATAAGGATTATCATGTTTATTAAGGAGGTTCTAACAAAGATTATTTTGACACTGTAGACCACATTTTTAATCCACCTCCCTGTTTATTCAAAAATGAATTGCTACGAAAAAAATAACGCTAAAATATTGGTATGTTTCAAAATTTTTCCGACTAACATGCTAACTATTATGTTTTCATTATAGTTTAATGTGTGGTTTCCGCGACCTGCGTCCAGAATCATGCTAAATTGCCTTAGATTTACGTCAGCTTATTTTTCGGTCATGTTTGATTCATCATCATGACCTTGAAAAAGGAACTATTAAAGTCTAATTCCAACTAATAGTGAGTAGTTGGAACAGAAGTAGGAGTCCCTCCAGTTCTCATCTAAAAAAAAACGCGCTCACATCATTAGAAGATGCCCGGCAGTTTTTAAAATGTGATCTTAAATTTTGATTATGTAGTATTTATTTTAGTAATCAAAACTTAACGCCCAGATTTGTTGAAAAATATTTCGCATTTTTAACCACAACGAGGATAGATTTTGTTTGTTTGAACACTGAGACGTGATCTTAAGTAAACTAATCGATATTTATTTATGTCATCAGAAATTTTAGAAAATTGAGAAACACTTACGTTTTTCACAATACCAGTGACTTCTTTCGTATCTCGTCTCGAAACCGAGTACACTTCATAATATTTCTCAAAATAAGTACTCCTGTCGTATAATTTTACAGAAAACTTCCTTCTCGCGTTCTCTCCAGGCTAGACGTTTTGATTGATGTTGCTAAAAAATATTTTCTCTTCCGTGTGGGGAACGTTCGACTGTATTTTTTACATTGTAAATTCATTTTGTAGAACAATGTGAAGCATAAAAATTGAAAATGCGATTTTGATAGCCTCCCCGGGGGCATGGTATGAAGCGAGATGCGAATTTATGTTAGTGCGTGTTCGACAGCTGTAGATTTTATAGCATAGGATATACATCTTGCCTCCCAGGTGCTTACGGAGATGTATGGTCGGTGTTTCAACAGAGATGGCAATCCTCTTTGCGATATTAAAAATATTTAATCCCTTATAAAGTAAATTTAATCCCGGTGACGGATGAACAGGTTGGTTTTCGTAAAGCCTTTTGATGATCATTCTGTATTTTTTAACCTACCGTTACTTCCGTACCAGCAGGTAAAAGTAAGTTCGAAGATATCATAAAAATTATGTACATTTGAGTCTCACTCAGGGAGCCCAGTCCTGATTAGAGTGCGAAAAGAACCTCGATTTCAAAATTCCAACTTGTAAGATAATATAAATTATATAAATAGAATCCAAATCATAAATTACAGTGCTTTCACGGTTTTTATGTGCATTTTACTGACAAATATCTTTATTTATTTCCGTCGAATATGTTGGCGATGACATTACGTGGATTCCTAAAAAATTATATTATAGTTCGACTAATGCTGTTAAAGATAATCAGCTGATATTATCTTGAACATTACATATTATTTTGGTTGATGACAAATATTTCCAACCAGTCAGGTAAATTAATTTCTTTGAAGAAATGTTCACATATTTGTTATTATTCCATGAGCATCTAGTTATTATAAAACAAAAGAGAGTACTATGGTAATTATAATTTGCATGAACACAATAATACCAATTCCTAATCGCCTCCATGACTCCATTTCTAAAATTGTATTCTCTTTTCTTGAAATTTAACGCAAACTGAAAGACATCAGTCCAAAAAAATCGCCATCAAATCCCTCCGTGTGACGATGGCATCGAAAATAGCTGCTCATTTGAAAATGATATTTAATAAATCCCTAAATGGCCGCTCAGTACTCAAAGACTGGAAAGTAGCCAATGGCACGCGCATAAAAAAAATGACAAGGGAGATCCCAGTAATTACCAAACCATCTCCCTCACATCCATCTCATGAGAAATCTTAGAGCACATAACTTAAGTTCGATCTTGAGTATCTCGAATCCGAGTTGATTGATTAAAAAAACCAACAAGGTTTCCGTAAGGGTAGATCTTACAAGACCCAACTAGCACTTATCGCTCATGATATTTTGGTCTTGAAAAAAATTATGTTCTACTCGAAATTTTATGTATGCATGTTATATTTCAAAATTTTAAACAGGAACTCGTTAAAGTTCCTCATAGGAAGTTGCTTCAAAAGTTCGGAAGCTATAGAAAAGATAAGTGTGTAATAAACTTGATTAATCAATTTTTAACAAGCCTCGAGCAAAGGGTCTTTATAGATGGCGTATCATGCGGCATAGTAAGCGTATTATCGGATGTTCTACAAGGAAGCGTTATCGGTCCGCCATCCTTTTATACATTAACGACATCAGTTCTCAGGTTTCCAGTAAACTTCGTCTCTTTTCTGGTTATGATGTGGTACATGGGGACATATCCAGTCAAGAAGATAGGGAATTAGTATCTTATGACCTAAATTCGATCCAAAAATGGTTCGGGAAATGGAAGTTAGAATTAAATTTGAAGCAGTGTGTTTCGGTGAATTTTTAGAGAAAATTTATTTCATCCGGAAACTTTTACAGCCTACAGGAAACCAATATATCATAATATAAGGGATTTTCTTCCATTAAAAAATAACAGATTCCACTTTTCGAAATAAAATACGAGATATCTCGTATCATATTCACTTCGCTGAATAAATAGTCCTAAAATTAATTGACTAGCAGATTACCTCCAGGTTTTTAACCATTTTCATCTATTAAATAGTCTCGCTTTGATGTTCCCATGATTTTGAAGGCTTACTATATGTCGTCGACAAAAATAACATTTAATTTCGAATGTTCCCCACTTTGGTGAATTAATGTAGACCGTGACATTATTGATCTACAAAAAAGTAATTTCATTAATTAATTATCATCTTAATTTATACAGAAGAGTGCATTAGGTGTTTGTCGATAGTGCAATTATGGAACGACTGATCGAGTTTTGAAGTAACGTCAGAATATTAAATGTTAGCTTATGCAGAAAAAGGTGTTGACTGAGGCACAGTGTGACTCTATTTAAAAGCAGGTTTGGAAAGATGGGAAAGCATTAGAAGGGAAAACTGTTTGGAAAGAATCAAATTACCAAATTTTAGGTGATTTTATACCTGAAGGACGTTCAGTGAGCTGCTATTTTTTTATTTTCCATCCCATTATTTCTCATTAACCTATACTTTAAGTTGGATCATCTGTCTGGTTCTTTGTGGATATAATATTAATTACTTGTATAAAAAACAATAAACACAGTAATAAACCCGAAGGTCGGTTTGGTAAGTGATTGTAGATTTCACCCAGTGCTAGCCCGACAGCGTGTGAAATTCACACATCAGGGTAGGGGGGCCAGTTCCTTTCCCTGTGCCGGTTATGGTTTCCCAGTAAAATCTGGAACCCGAAAAATCACATAGCTTGGGTGGAGCCGAACCCGGGCCATCAGGTCAGTAGTCCAACGATCTTCCCCTGGACTACCACGACCCACACACACATACACATACATACATGCATGTATATATATATATATATATATATATATCGATGATGCGGAAGTACTCACGAGAGCAATATAACTTTTGGACGGCACAATAGAACACAGAATAAAACAGATAACACGTAAAAGGACACTCACACTGTAGATGATTTAAGCTTTCGGCCTACTCCGAGGCCTTCTTCAGGTCAGACTGACCTGAAGAAGGCCTCGGAGTAGGCCGAAAGCTTAAATCATCTACAGTGTGAGTGTCCTTTTACGTGTTATCTGTTTTATATATATATATATATATATATATATATATATATACATATATATATATATACATATATGCACACACACATATATAAATATATAAAAAACCATAAACACAGTAATCAACCCGGAGGTCGGTTTAGTAGGTGATGGTAGAGCTCACCTATGTACCAAGCCCGACGGCGTGTGAATATTCACACATCAGGGTAGGGGGGCCAGTTCCTTTCCCCGTGCCGGTTATGGTTTCCCAGGAAGACCTGGTACCCGAAAAATCACATAGCTTGGGTGGAGCTGCAGGTGCCCAAAGTGCCTTGCCCGGGAATGGAACCCGGGACCCTCCGGTCAGTAGTCCAACGCTCTACCCACTAGACCACCGCGAGCCACATATAAATATCTATATTTACATAAATATATGGACGTGCAATTGAACATAGGAGGAGATAGGAATGAAAGTCGGTGGACAATTCGTGTAAAAACAGCTAGGTTTGATTGGATAACCAAACTTTAGTTCTTCAGTCAGCCGATTAATTATATAGGGAATTAAAAATACTTCATATTTAAAACTATAAAAGACAGGTCAGTTTTTTGTCCTCGTCCAGTTAGCAGAATTCACAGGAACAGTGTGTATGTTCAATAAAAATAGTCAATTAAAACGAATGGATGAAGCAAAGTAAAAACTGCTGTCATTTTTTCTTTCAGTGTGTCAATTTAAATACAAATAAAATATTTCCAAATATTTTTGGGAAACTTTGTGGAGTTAATTCAAATAGTAGAGTCAAAATAAACGTAAAACAGTCATTCAAATTCCTCAGCAGATCGGGAATAAGACTCTTTCAATATCCTTCTTAAACTGTCATTCTAATCCATACGTCTCTTATAAAATTTTCCTCTATAATGTAAGGTATAGCAATGCAATAAGTTATGTCTATGCAAACATAACTTGTGGGTGACTTGGAGCTAGCAGTTGTTAGTTGCTTGACGCTCAGAAGTAAGAGTATTTTTGGTGACTTCGTGCTTGTTGAAGTTAGTTACCCGTACAGTTAAAAAGTGTGTATCTAGAGTAATTTCGATTAAAATCATAAAACTATCATTTTTTTTATTTCGTTTCCTCTAAATTAAAAATCAATACCATAGTGATTAGTCCACATTCCCTAGTAAGTAATATGGTAATCAGCGCTCACGTCCCCTTCAGCATATGATCTTCGCTGATTCCAATGGAATTTTACTATTACAGAATAAAATTTAATCCAAACTCTTAATTCATGGAGTCTTGCATGAAATAGATCTGAAGTATTAAATCTCAGTTTTTTTCTAAATTACCTTTGTAGGATTATTCAATTTGTTAAACCAATTAGCCATCGTAAGTCATGAAAATTTGGAAAGTATTATTTCAGATTTGAATGAATCCGATAATGTGACGTCCCAGCACAGAGATTCATCCACGGATTTTTAAAAAAATCTTCCCTCTTTTTTCTCTTCCACACTTTTGAAAGACACAAAGGTGCCTTACAGGTATCGCAAAATTGAATAAAATGGCACCCACCGGAGAATAAGCAATCCTGTTTCCAAGACGTTTTATGCTTTCCTGCGTCACTTTTGATCACGGAAGAGCCCAACTGCTGGCCCCCTCACTAGATCCAAACTTCCTTACCTCCCTTCACCGACTTCCCCTCCTAGACAGAATCTCCCCCGTCTACTCTCCCATCGCCATCACTCATTTCTCTTTCAATCACCATTGGCTATCAAAAGGAGTCCGGGAAGTCGGAGGGAAAAGGGCGTGTTGGAAAAACTACCCACGGCGGGAAAGACAAAAAAACGGAAGGGTTTCGTTTTTTTGGATCAACTGAGGGAAAGCTAGATAGAGGGGGACAATTCCCAAAGGAGTTGGGTGGTCTCCGAGTCCAGAATTCCAGCGGAGAGCGATTTTCCCGGCCGTTAGCGCGAATCGTCGGATGTTGGGGTGGGCTGGATGTGATCCTCGCTTGATCTCCGGGGAGTTTTTCTTACAGGGAGTGGAAGGACAAGCGAAATAGGGGAAGGATGCAGAGGAGGGATAAAAGGGGAGGAATCGGGTTGTGGATGATGACCCTTCCCTCCTCCCCTTCGGACAACTTCGTCCCTCTCCTTCCTTTTTCCATTTTCCCATCCACCTGCCTTTCTTGCAGCCGCATATATCTTTACCTTCCCGATTTCTTTTCTGCTCGACCCTTCTTTGTTGGCTCGTGTAAGTCCAACTGTTATCTTCTCCTCACCGCCTTCTGACTCGACTCCCATGGCGCCCGTTGCTCTTCCTCTTCTTATTCCCCTATCTATTTAAGGAGAGAACGTTTTTCTATGTCCGAGATCGTTTTGTTGTCGTAGCAATTTTTTCCGATGTCCACCTGGGGCTGCATTTTGTTGATTGAAATGCTATCTCGAGAACCTCGGGTATTGTTATCGTTCAGATTATATACATCAATTTCGTTTTACGTAATGAATAAGTACTTAGTATCGCCATGCTCATTCCCCTTTCATTCAAACGTGATTCGAGCATAGCACAAAATTTAGACAAGAGGTTTTGACTTTGGTCATAGGGAAAAGATACAACGATCTGTTTTCTGGGCATTTTTTTATGAATTTACCAAGAATTACAATCAAGGGACTTTAATTTGTGGTAAAAGCATAGAACACTAAAATGCGTTCACATTAAGGTGTCTGGTTATCTATGCATCCCTAGTTTCAATTGCCTCTCTCTTTCGCTCTCGGTGATGTTTCCCGCTGCAATATTCTGATGGTCAATTGCAGAAAGTGTCAATTTTTGATCAGGCGTACATTGTTGCCAGTTGGTAACATGAGTCAAATTTTGGTGAAACTTTTATAAGTCTTCCAAAGGAAACCGAACGAAACGAATTACTTTCACGATCGAAATGAGGGTGTATTTTACCAAAATAATTGTCCAAATTAGCTAAGCTGTCAGAGAAGGATTCTTGTGAGATATCATGTAAATAGAAGAGTTATTAAAACATTTTTCCTTTTATTTTCTCTAACTGAGATCTATCTGACCACTTTTACTCGGTGCTTTTTTCAGCTCTCTCGTTACTACAATCCCTCCGTTTTCTCCTTTTGCTTGCCTTTAATTTTCATTCCCTCTTCAATTCCGTTCATTTCCTTTCCTCATACATTTCTCTACGATATGAATTGATGTCTTTTATCGTGCCCTGCCAACCGTTCCCTCACGAATCCCTTTCCTTTTTCTTTGTTTTCCTTCTTTCACGTCCTTTCGACTATCTCCCCCTACCGTCTTTATGAGCACATCAAACTCTTTTGCTGGTGTATTTACTTTATCTCCAGCCCTCCGAATCCCAATATTTGTTTCATTGTTTTAATCCACCCTTATTTCTCTAGAAAAAAAAACAATGATCCGTTCCAGACTCGAGGCTTCAGCCTTCCTCTTATTCCGCAGCCATCCCCTTACTCCGCAGAAGTTTTTACCCTCCCAACCGTTCCCAAACACGCTCATGCGTGAACTTGAGCTGAGTCAAATGTTTTTTCAATGACTTTTTTCCAATCAGCGTCGACCCTTTGCAATATGTTTAATGCACAGTTTGTCTACCTACATCATGTCATTATATTTTATCATCCTGGTTCCCATCACCCCCGGATCAAAGTCTAGAAAACATGCAATTTATGTAATTTTATTCTGATAAAAATCTAAAGAAATTTTTGGAACGTCCGAGGGAAATCTTTCTCCTTGTAAAAGTCACTTTTCTATCAATTTGTGTTATAAGCATCCGTCCAAATTCAGTTAAATCCGTTGTTATAAGATATATTTCCGTCGTCATTTCCCCCTCTTTCGTAAGCGTTAATAAGAGGCAAATATGGCAAAACTTCCTCTAGAAGCCCGTACTTTGCCGATCAAGCTCATCTCACGTGAATACATTGTGTCAATAAACTAGAAGGTTTTCACCCTCGACTCATACTTCATGCGATACCTATTCATTTTTCTGAGTGCTTTACCGTTCTAGTTTTTTTCTCATATCATTAATAATATTCTTTTTTCAAATGCCTATTTATTATTGGGTCTATATTTTTTCCGTAGCCAAAGGTAAAATAAATATTTTACTGGATAAAAATGAAGATTTTACACATCCACTGGATAAAATATATTCAGCGCATGTCCCAATTTTCGGTTAAATAAGTTATGTTTGCGCAATGTTAATTGTGATGTGTGCCACATTGAAACCATTTGCGCGAATTAATAATTCAAATGGGAACGATTTGGATAAAGCAAATACATTCAGCCGTTATATTTGCGATCTGAATTGGTTATTTTTACTAAATATTGAACAAATTTGTTTGAAAGTGATTTCTGGTGTGTCATTAGCATTTTCGGACGTGTCGTGATATTTCCTTATTAATTCCCAAGGGTAAAGCCATACGTTCGTGATCAACGAATACTTTTGCTGAAAATAATATTTAAAATGAATTACAATTACATTACACTTAAATTTATAAAAAATAATTTTTCCAACATGATTAACTTTAGGTATTTAAATATTCTCCCTTCTTTTTGAAATAATGATGTATTGTCTTATTAACTAGGTGAAAATGTGTTTTCATAAATCATAAATATAAATATTTCACAAAATACGTATGACGTAATTTAATAATACTGAAAATATTCTATTTATATAAAATTAACCTTAGGGAATATATCTGACGTATTTGTTGGAGCAGTGAAGTGAAACTTTTCTGGTATAACTCTATTCACTTCGGCATTTATATGTACATACATACAATTTATATTTACATATAAATGTATATGTAATATTTCACCATGAGCGCTGAAGTCTTGCTAAATTTCAAGAAGCGGCGAGAGATGCCGCAACAGTAACTTTTAAAGGAGTCGTCCGCTAACAGGAAATTGTTGCAGTGTCCTGCTATGTTGTTGGCAGCAGTAAACAGACTCCGCTGAAAATTATTCTCCATTGCTGAGTGGAGTATTTTTGCTCTCTCGTGGTTTAAACCTACACAATTAACATTGTTTTCAACTTTTGCATAAAATTGTTGGCATCACTACCTTTAATAACCGAAATGCGATTATTTTGTAACAAATCAATGATTTGAGAATTTTGAAATTTGAATCAGTAACGGTTTATATTGATAAACATTTGTATTCCTTCAGAAAAATGTATCCACTTTGATGGATGCAAAAGTTTTTCTTAAATACAGTAGTTGAAGAATAAAATCAATATTACAATACCACCAACACGTGTTCTGTCTGCCCTTATTGACGCTGCATGGCAAACTAGTGGGTATAGCGTTTGATTACTGACCGGAAGATCTCAGTAAAAATACATAATAAAGAGTTTCGGGAAAGCTTGCTTAAAATACAATTTTGTGCAAATAAGTGCAAAATAATAAGGGGGGGAAACTCCAAACGGCCGTAATAAACAGTCGAAACTCTCGTCAGACTAATTGCTGTGTTGGTTTTTCGCGGGAACCACGAAAGAGACCAAAACACAACATCTCAACCAAGAATACCCTCTGTGGTGGTTTACGGAAAATTAATGAATAAAGTGACTTTCAACCTAGTGTTGGAGGTGCTTTTTTCCCTTCAGTTCGCTGAAGAGGGCCATTTTGTTGCCGAAACACGCGTGTTCGACGCATATCTTCGTCTGCGCTCTTTGTTTTCAGATTCTCCCAGAAGTTGGGCCCTTTTGAGTGTGTGTGTGTGCGTTTATCGAGTGCTAGTGTGTGTGAATGGTCTGTGCTCGTTCTTCGTGGATAGGCACAGAGTGTGTACTTGTAGAACATCCTGGTACCTTTAACGGGGTCCCACAGCCTCGTGAAGGATTCCAGACAGGAGTGTGTGTGTGGCTGTGTGTGGTCTCTGGCGTGGATTAATTTTCCGTAAACCACCACAGAGGGTATTCTTGGTTGAGAGATTGTGTTTCGTTTCTTTCGTGGTTCCCGCGAAAAACCAACACAGCAATTAGTCTGACGAGAGTTGCGACTGTTTATCACGGCCGTTTGGAGTTTTTCCCCTCTTATTATTTTAACCTGAGGCCGTAGAGCTCTTGATTTCTTTCCAAAGAAGTGCAATTCACTTTTTTGACTATCACATTTCCGTAGGAAACCGCAGGGAGGAAACAACCAAATGTACAATTTTGGTACGCCATCAGGCTTGATCGAGGCGAGCTCTACTCACACCCATTAAGTCGACCGTGTTCATTGCTATGTTGGTAGCCTCAGTATGCCTTATTGACCAAATGCCTGCATAACTTTTGTATCTCAAAGCAAAGTGCCCATACACCATTAAAAGTTGAAAAGGTCTAAGTTGGTGAATCGATATGCAGCAGAGGTCTTTTCTGGTTATTGTAATGGGGGTGTTGGCCAGTTACAGCTGTCGGGTTAAAATTTCATTTTCAGTAAATATATGCAATTATTCCCTTTTATCGAATCACTCTTTCAATAGTTTCCCCAAAATACATATGAGAAGGCAGAAATTTATGTCATATTCGCAATGCAGCCCCCCGCCTATCGTCATCCATAATCCATTTTCTCCAGTCAAAACATTCGTCTTTAAGTCCTCACGCACTTTTCCGCTACGCTGAAGGACTCGTGTCCAGTCGGCCGAGCCAAACCACCTTTGTTACCCAATCCACCCTCCCCTCAGCCCTCTCTCCCAGCTTCCACTTCCGTGATTCACCTCCTCCGTGTTTCTTTGCCTCCTTATTCTCCATCATCATGCTGCTCCCTCTTATTCTTCCTCTCTCGACTATGTCCTTCCCTCCCATTGCGCTTCCTGCCTTTTATTGTTATCTTCTTTGTCGAGCGTACTACGTTTCTTCCTCCAGATCTTTCGTCTTTCATTGAGCACGTGAACCTGTTTCACTTTGGGCCATTGTCCTTTTGTAGAGTCTCGTGGATTCCTGTAAGCGTTACATTTTATTGCGTTTACCTCTCTCATTTTCCCTATGCCTCCATTAGTTGTGTTTATTTCTGTCCCCTTCACCTCTCGTCCTTCTCTCTTTCATGTTACCTTTCTTTGATGTCATCTATCCTCATTAATTTTTTCCCTTGATTTTCTGCTCCGCGCTCCACCTTCCTCACCGTCTCTAAACAGTTTTTCAATCCCTAAAACTTCGCCACCATTCCACCGGGAGTGATTCCTCACCCATTTACACCACCGTATTCCCTTCTTTTATGGATGCATGCATTACCTAACGCTTTTTGAGCTTTCACAGTCTCTCTCGCATGTAAGCGACGTAAAAGTAACATCTCTCCGCCTTTTCCCTAGAGGTGTTACGGCTGTTCTCCCCTTTGCTCATTCCCTCTCCTTTAGACCCCGCCATTTGCAAGTTACAATCACGAGTGTTACCACGGCTCTCGTCTCCTCCCTATCGACCGCAAATGCGCCCTAGCACTCGCTTTTATTATTTGCATTTCAATATTCCATAAAATTTTCGACCGTATTTTGTGTGGAATAGACCTATTAAAGAAAAATTTCAATGTAGTCCACCGCTAAGATGCTGTTTTCGGTTTTTTTTATGCGAGTATTCCTTTTGCAGACCAAGTCAGTCTTACTGATGAAGTGGCATCCACATGCCAACTAATAGTTCGTAGGTTCGAGAAGCGCCTCGGCCATGGGGGTTGTAGAAACTAATGACTCAAACCCGGTTAAATATGGCAAGTGAAGATATACCAGGATCCACAGAAACAAGAACCTTCCCAATGAGAAAGCAATAGGTCGACTCAATTCCGTCAATCCTCAAGTGGCCGAGTACATTTTAGATGGCATTTCAAATGGACAATGGGCAAATAATAAAGAAATTCACGACATTCATTTTCTCAATATTTTGACTGTGGTGTTATTTTTCTGCAAATCGAGCCTCCAAATCCCCATCACCACATTTCAATCATTCACAATGCATGCCACGACTCATTTCACAATGCAACCCGAGAGAGAGAGCGTCTGAGCACAGAAAACATTTTTCGCATCTTCACAACCAAAGGTAATGAATGACTTCAGCGGGCCTGTTTTCCCTCGATAACCTTTTCAGCACCGTTCCTCCGTGCTGCCATTCCCGTGAGTGACTTTGGAGTCCCATGTATTTTTCACGTCCTCCCCCTTTTTTTTACTTAAGTCTACCCTCCTCCCTTCTCTCCTCCCCGCGTGTCCTTTCACTTTTACGCCATTTTTATCTTATCTACTCCCATGATTAGTTTCTGACTCGCTGTTCTCCAAACTCTCCTTTCCTTCAGAAGAGCCGTCTCGGTAACACCCCCATCCAAACCCCTCCACACTCGCTCTCTCTCACTCTCATCTCTGCCTCTCGCCCATCCACCCTATACTTTCGACAGCCTCCACGATCCCTCCCTTCAGTCTCACTCTCACCGAGGTGAATGAATCCCTTCGCTTGTTTCTCCACAACTTCTCCGACTCGACTTGGAAATGAACGTGCGATGAGTTTTCCATTATGACGCAACCCGCCTCTTCTTCTCTCATCCCATCTCACCTCTCCTCCCTCCCCCTTCTTCCCTCTCTCTCTCTCTTTCTTCCTCCCTTCCCTCCCCCACCTCACCGTTCGTGTCAGTCTTCCCCGGCTCCCCTTGTTCCCTCGTCTCAATCGACCCTTTTCGACCATTCGACCCTAATCGACCCTCTCCCCCAATCTCGTTTTAAAGCATTCCGTTCACTCCGTCCGAGGAGTGAGACGCCTCCTTCACATTCTAAGTCTAGGTTAAATTTCCCGTGTAAGAAGTCTGTCCTCTCCCCTAGTCTGTCACTCCCCTGGGTCTCTCTCTCTCTCTCTCCTTACTTCGGTCCAAATCCTCGACGTCTTCTCTTTAGCATTCCGGAATTCCATTTGGTGATTTCCCCCCCTCCGAAGACACCAATTTATTTCCATCAGCCGAATCACTTCAAACTTCGTCAGATAAATCCATCTCCGCAGCCCCACGCCCAAATTGCAAAGCCCTCCTTCTCCCTGCCCTCGGATTTCGTCGTCTTAATTCTTCCATCCGTGTTCCCGTGACTCTCTTCTTTTTATTCCATCTGCCTTTACACTTCTGGTTCGCTTCTTTTCTAAGATTTTCCCCCGCGACTTTCGCTCATTTTTCTTTCATCCAATAGAGGAGATTCTTCTTGTGTGTCCACGTGCACCCCTCCTACTCTTAGATCTGAGTGTTCCTTTATTTTTTCCAAAACTTTTCTCTGCGCGACATGGATCAATTTTTGACGTCAATTTGTTCCCTCGTCCGCATATGTATTTCCTTATCGCTGCAAAATGACCTCGAGTGAAATATTTACTCTCAACTCCAATCCACTAATCATTTATGTCTTGTCGAATGTATTTGAGACCGCATTAAACTGTGAATATATTATTGTTTTGATATCTAACGATTTCAATTTTTTTTACATTTCATCATCCGTATTCCTAAAACTATTTGAGTCAAATCATTGAAATAAAAATCACCGTTGTGGGTTATCAATCCGAGGATTAGTTTTTAGCGGCTCGCCAATACTGTTCCCTGCATATTTCTTTCATCCCTAATAGCTCTTTGGACCGACATTTTTCATCATCTGCTTCTCCTGGTGCAGACATAAAAATACGTAATAACGTAGTATGTTATCCAATTTTCAATTTACCGAAAAAAGTGATAGAATGCTTAGTTTTATACTAAATGCTTTAAGAAAAGAGAAAAACAATGATGAAAAAATTGAACCATTAGTTTCGCATTAAAAATTCTATTCCTTCTCTATTTCTTTCCTATCATTAATTCATTTTAAAACGATCCCTTGGAACTTTTTTTTAGTCTTGCTTTCATTCTTAATACTTGAAAAATGAAGTATCCCTCGAACTGAAAAACGTTCACCGTGACGGTTTCCTCCCTCCTGTTACCAATTCAGTAATTCCGCCCTCCCGTCAACGGCACACCTTGGGTCCATTCCTCTTCCGTGAGCTGCCTCTCACCCGAAAGAGACCATCTGCCTGAAAACTTGCCTCAGGTGTCAACGGAAAGCTCTGCGATCGGAGCTGTTGTGTGTACACGTCCACCGAGGGGAGCGAAAGGGAGAAGTGGAGAGCGGCGAGGTGGCCGGCCCAGATGCGGTGTCGGGGCGGGCCCACCCGTGGGAAGGACACCGCGGCAGGTGGCGTTGGAGGGTCGAAAAAAACGAAAGGTTAGAATGGGAAACGAATGCACCCTGACATACAATTGGCCATTCCTCCCGACTTAACTTCCGCACCGGAGGAAAAAATTCTATACCGTTTCACAACTTTCGGCATAATAAAACACAGACGGTTCACTTCCCCAAACCATTCTCTATGGATACCTCCAGGGAATTAACACTCTGTGGCACCAGGATCAAATACAAATAGGATATTGACTACCTTAACGTGCACATCGACACCTTGCTGAAAATGTGCAGTCATTTCACGCAGGTCATTGGAAAAGCTACTGGAGGTAGAACAAGGCCCAAAGCCATTACTTAAATCCATGATGTTAGGAGGGAAATAAGACTCATAATTTTCATAAAGATAGTGCATCAAATCATTACAATAACCGTATTATAATGAAAAGGGTTACTAAGTAGCTCAAGGTGGACTTGCCAATACTTATCAATGAAAGAACATTGAAAACAATCCTGGAGGCACCACTTGGGAACGTAGATATGTATAAGAAGCTAAACATCACTCCAAATTGAAGAAAAGCCAAAATAATATTTGAAAGATACTATGATCCCCTGGCGAGCAATCCTCATGAATAATTCCTGAACTGAGCATTCGACAAATTATCCAACTGGAACGTGTTAGTTGCCCGCAAGCATTCAGCGGCAGATTCGGCTTATCCCCCTAACTTGAGGTAGTACAAAGCTAAAAGCAATGGTAACTTTCATAAACAGGAAAACCGTAGCTAAGGAGACTGTTTGGAGTCTGTAGAGGCAAATTAGGGAAACTTCCACATTGCTGAGCAAAAGACCGGGACGTCTTTTTAAATCCATCCGTACCTCTGTATTCCTCTCTTTTCCCTCCCTCTCTCTTTCTCTTACCTTACATTTTCTGCACATTATCGCTCCCGCCATATTCTTCTTTCATTCTCACCCTTAGTACACCTACACCGAATTTCTATTAAGAAAAGAAAGTATTACTCCGCGCTTACTTCTCTTTTCGCACAGTTTCATCAATCGATTGATTTCGAGACCTTCAAGAAAAGGATGTATATATATAGATACAGAGAGAGAGCGAGCGAGAGGTTTCCTCGCAAAGCCGCTGATCATTCAGAATCGGACTCAAAGTCAATAGGGCCTAGATGAAACTAGAGAGAGAGAGAGAGACAGACGAGGGAGGAGGAGAGAGGGGAATGGAGAGGCGGAGAAAATGGGAAGCGGTGGGGTGGGCTCTTTTTCTCCGGGAGGAGAAGAGGGTGTGGCGCGGCGTGTGGAGTCTGGAGAGTTAGGGAAGCATAATGGGGAAATGCGGTTTCCGTTCATGAAATTTCATGTGCGCTGGGATTCTGTTGAATTGGAGAAGAAAAAAGTCCTGGATCGTTTTATATTATGCTGAGTTTAATGTGCAATCCCATTCGTGATAGCTTTCCAGGTTTGCTTCAATTTTTATCCCTCTATACTGTATTTTTACTCATTTTTCTTAGATTACCTGGCAGATTTTTGGAAAAGAACCGGAGGAGTTTTTAGGACAAGTCTTCTTGTCAATGAGTTCTTTCCCCTTTAAGAATGTGATGTCTATGTGAACCTTAATTTTCATGGATTTTTGTAAGAAAGGAATCTATTTCTATTTTTCTATCCTCGAAATAAGAGCGTTTAGAGTATATTTTGTATTTATTTGGGCGTAATAGTAACTTCGAACTTTTCCAAACGAGAAAAAACATTATCATCACGTTTTATAGTTTTGAAAAATACTAATAATATGCGTCTAGACCACCAAAATAGTTTAATGTATAGGCGTGTAAGTATTATGTGTCACACGTTAAAACAGTTTCACTGTACTACATTGTGTAATTAAAATATAATTACAAGATATTCAGTAAGTATTCCCTCAGGAAAAAGAAGTCTGTTCTTTACCAGTTGCTGATAAAAGTTTAAGATACGAAGTTTTTTCTCCATAAATACCTCTCCTTTCTTGAATTAACTAATATATAACAAGTTTTTTTGGTCGATCAAATTCCCTCCGCTATCGTTCAGGTTGAAATATAATAGGCTTATAAAATTTGGATCGTATGTAATCATGCAGTACCATTTTATCCAAATATTTACCCCTGTGCCTAGTGCCACCAGTAGTGAGGAGGGAATTTGAGATGATTCATCCCTGTTAGATTTGAATGCTTTCGAGAAAAGTTTTAATTTTAAATGTTTGGATTATAGCGATGTTGTTTAACCTTGAAATTATTCCGAGTATGTTCAAATTTCCAAGTACAATCTTCAGTGAATTTTATTTATTTCGGTCTATAAAATATGTGCATATACATTTAGATATAAAAATCCTTTTACCTAAAAAGGTCATTTAAGTTACATTAGAACACGAGGAGTAACCATACCCCGTAACCAACTCTTACCCAGAGTACAAGATTAATCATCATACTCAGGTAAATGCAGCTGGGATCACTGGGATATTAAAGTCTTAAGTGAAGTAAATATGCTTTCGTGTATCACATATTTTTGTTTTCCGCTAATATACTAAAATATATGCGTATGCATTTGACTGTGTGTGTATATATATATATATATATATATATATATACACACACACATATATATATATATATATATATATATATATATATATATAGGTAATCTACCGGTAAAGGTAGGTTTTTGGATGGACACAACTATCAAATAAACATTTTGTAACTCCAAACAAAACCCAATCCGGCAAGCAAATCTACATCTGGTCCCTCTTCATCTCCGTGTACTTCTTTCCTTCCTTCATCCCGTCCAACATCCCTATCCTGTTCCTGCCCTTACCTCGCTTGCCCACATTCTCCCCTCTATTACCTTCGTCAACATTCCACTACCGCTTAATACGCCTTTCATCCATTTTTCCTGCCTCCATAGGATTTCTCTCAACAAACCCTTCTCCTCACCCACCATTTCTAGTACTTCCTCATTTGTTTTCCTTTCGGTCCATTTCACCTTCTCCATTCTTCTCCACACCCACATTTCAAAAGCCTCCAATCTACGTCTATCCTCCTGCTTCAGTGACCACGTTTCCGCGCCGTACATAGCTACGCTTCATATCAGAGTTTTAACGAGTCTTGTCTTAACCTCCCTATTCAACGTCCCCGTCATCAACTCCCTCCTCCTTGAGAAAGCCTCTTTGCCTAGCGCAATTCTTTTCCTTGCGTCAAAGTAGTAGGAACGTTGAGATGGACCGAAAGGAAAACAAATGAGGAAGTACTGGAGATGGTGGGTGAGGAGAGGGGTTTGTTGAGATAAATCCTATGGAGGCAGATATACGAGTATATGTACATTCATATATTAGCACACATTCATAGACACAGACACTGACTTATCAAAACTATTCACCAGCAAATTGGAATCATGTATACTATATATGGCAAAATTATACCAAAAAAACATTTACTTCTTTAAATTATCTCTCAATCCGTTAAAGTAAATCGGTAATAATTTAGCTCGTCATTAAATCAAGTTATTCTTTAAGTTTATCTTAGATACAAAAATACCTTGACAAAAACGTTGCTTACACTGAGCTAATATTGCCGTTTAATTAATCCGTACCTTTCATTTTCAAATATTTATTTGTTCAAAAGATGCGTTATTTCTGATCTATGATGGCCATGCTCAGTTACTAGAGATTAATCAATATTTCGATATAATTTCAAGTGAACAAGTTATCTTCCAACCAAAGGGATTGACGTTGTACACGGCACAGTTATAGGAAGCTAATCTTCCAACGGAGGGCATGACATGCCCGTCAATCAATTAGATATTTTTGCTGAGCTTCTAAGTTGCCAGCTTGTCCCGGAGACGGCATAAATGACGCTGCGTTTCAAACCTCCGTCGCTACTGCCACATGCCTCTTATCCTATTCTCCCCTGCCTCACTGAATGAATAGGATACAGAGACAGCGGCGTTGCTCCAATATACCCCGGATAAAGACATCCGTCAGCCCACAAACTCTCCCCAACTCCTTGAGCGCCTATTTGTGTCCTTCCTCACTTTATACGTTTAGGATAAGTGCCGACTCAATTTTGGATAGCGCCATAAATATTCCCTCTGTTTACCACATTTCCTCTACACTCTGATACTATGAAGGTTTATTTATTTACAAGATTTGAAAATAGAATGTAATAATGGCCATAATCGTATTTACTCCAATCAGTCATCCGCGTATATTGCTCTAGAATATACTACTTAAACAAGCGTGTTATTTTAACCGACAAATGGACATTTCTTGGTATTCACATAGAATCGAGTGTCACTAAATTCTGATAAGTGTGAATTCTTAAATCGATCGATGATTTGGCTTGGAATAAGATACCTCAGAAAAAGTCTTCTAGTTTATAAGCACTTTACTCGGAATGATTACTAGAGTACAATTCCCCATCGTGAATCACCTCCTCATGTGAATATTCATTTAGCTTACTAAATTAAACTCCTGCCATGTACAAGGATTGGGGAAACTATTGAAACCATGACCCGTGGTTTTGGCGACGTTAGAAAACTACTTTTGAAAAAAATCAACTAAGTCGGGTCTCCTTTTTCTTGATCAGAAATAATAAATAATCTGTCCAAACAACTTCTAATTAATGTTCTGCTGAAATCAAACCTAACAACTCAAGGAATGAATGTTTGAACTGAATGACGTTTCATTCAAACTTTTGAATTTTCACGCAAAAATGTAGAAAATCTTTCTCATTGTAAGCACTGGAGAGCGATTTCTCTTTGCAATTGCAACTACATGACAGTACGATGGTCGCTTTGGAAGGAATTCCGCTTTCTCTTCAACCTAAATTGTGATTTCACTCATTCCACTCCGTATCACAATTCAACATTCATTATGTTTCCTATAGATGCTCCGAGTACTTTCAAGTTTACTTCAATCTTACTCTGAATTTTGTTTTGCACACCCGTATACATTTATCGCTCATTCCTTTTGGAATTTTCTTTCCTTCCAGATCCGACCATCTCTAGTTCTTATGTTTGTTGTATTTTCTTCTCTATTCGATTAGTCACATTTAACTAAAATTTAAATTGATTGAATTCAAAATTAAATTATTAATACAGAAAATATAAATAATTAATCTAAATTTAATCCGTCACCTCTCGCCAAATGTGGGCGTCTTGCTCTGATTGTCTTCATTTCCAGCCTCGAGCAGTTCGCAATTGTCCTTCACCACTCATACCCTCTCTAGTTTTTCTTCAAATTTGTGTACAACTTCCTCTTTAATGTTTTATTCTGAAGATTGACGTTATATATGCTAGCAAATACCCTGAAGGGTCTCCATCTGAAGGTTATGCGGCATTACTAGTTGGCGGCCCCAAAACAACACCCTGTTCGTGAAGTTTGATCCACCACGGTGTTAAGTTTTCACTACACTTTCTTGATGGTGTCATTTTTTTTCCCTAATTGATCTTCTGAGTTTTGATTCGTATTCAGTCTTTAGAACTTTTCTGCTTTTGTTACGACCACCCCGTTCCCTTTTACCAGTCGTGGTTTTCGCGTCAGCTCGTCTTCCTTGTTCTTCGAGGAATCGTTTAAAATATTTATACAGCATATTCCTAGACGGAATCGACGGAAGTATAAGGGCCTTTGTGCCCTACTGTTTCCGTCAACTTCGTATCTCTTTGAACATGCGTCTTCTGCGCAATGTTATCTGGCGTGAATTTTCCTAGTCTCGTTCAATGCTTTCAGCCTCGAGCCTGAAATGAAAAACAAGTCTAACGTGTTGTTGACTTGTGACACTGAACGTGACCGTGCTGGGATTGCCTTCTTCCCTATTTGGCGAAGCTTGGCCATGAGCACTCTTGTGTCCAGTCAATAGCTTCGCCAAGTCGGAGTTTATTTCACCATGTTTTCTGCTGTGCCATTCTCACACATTTTGGACCAGTCTAGAAACGGTTGAATACATGTTAATTCTTACATCCCAGTCTATTTTTCGTGGGTTTACGTATCTTTTTTAATTTTATGAGTGTTACTGATTAATACAAAATGATGTGATAAACAAAATATCTCCTTATCTCCCAAGGCATATATATTTTACCTTGATTTCTTCTTTTGAAGTATTCTTCGAGCTGAGCACTTGGCTATACAAATTTGTATCATGAGCTAAATTATATTTACTGGTTTTGTCCTTCGTTTCATTTTTTAAATCCATGTTTCCAATTGAAACATGCCTTCGTTGAACAACTCCAAAAATTCCATTTCGATGTCTTCGATTTGCCATTCGTTTTTCTCCGTTTACATTTCTCATTTCATTCCTGATACCCTACACACAACTTTCGCCTCCTCATAATCGTTCAGTGCTGCCGGCATGTACTCTTGTGCCACTGTGGTGATCGTGGAATTTAACAATATCTCAACGTTCTTCACACCCTATCAAATCTTCCTTTATACTAGTGAAAACCATTCACTAATGTCTAAGCACTGATGTTAATTTGGGAATACCAGATTTTCATTTGCAAATCCGTTGTGTGACACGTTGGGTTCAAGTACAAAATGCTCTTTCTTCATGGCAATGAGAAAGGTTCAATGGAGAAATAGGGGTACTAGAACAGCTAAATTCCTTTGTTTAACAACTGAAATTAGAGAGCATGTGCTGTAAAGTGTTAATAAATGAGTTACTACTGAGTAGTCAAAGGAATTTTGCCGGGGACGAGGAATAGGCGCTCTGACAGCAAAAACTGGATGCTAGGTTTTAAAATGGAAGATTGAAAACTCATAATTTGCTGTCGAAAGTTTGCTTTGGAGTCGTGCTTAATCTCTGAAGCCCCGATGAGGGTGTGGGATGACGCAGAAGTAATAGTTAATAAGGCCATGATTAGCCTATTTTGGTTAATTAGGTTTTCAATTTTAATCCATCTCGTTTTAATATGATGCTAATGTTGGACCCATCATTATATTTAATGCCAGCTATTAGGAGAAATAATTTCAAAACTGATATTGGACTCCCCTTTTTTCTTCCTCCACTCTTACTCTCCTATTACCTTCACTGCTCAAGTTCGCACGAGATTTGTTCTCTCTCTGGCTCATCTATCGATTCTCCCGTCATTGAGTCTTGCGCGCGTCTCCATAATTGATTAGCACCTGGAGCAATGCCCCAACCCTCTCCACCCCTTCATTCCAAATGGCTGAGTCAAAAGGACTGAAAGTCTCGGTTTCCACCGATTATTCTGCCACTCCCCATCCCATGTCTCGCGCTTCAAATATACGTCTTCATTCAGTCTCTGTAGTTGAATTTCGTCACTTACGGGTTGCGCGCTTTCAGGTTGCGCGTGACAGATTTGGATGGATAGTTTCGGATGGGGACAAGAAAGAGATAAAGAAAAAAACATACATTTTTCTCGGTTAGAAATTCTCATGGAACACAAAGAAAATAAATACATGTCATCTATGTTTAATGGATAACAATGGAGTTCAACATTAAAATAAAAACATAAAGACGTATTTAAACAAAAAAAATTCGAAATGCTTTCTCCGGCTTAAATATTGGGTTTTAAAAGACTCATTTTAACCCAAATTATCGAATTAAAAAAATCGCCTTTATCAAAATAAGGCTAGCATGGTGTTAGATAAGTATTATTGTCAAATATGAAGTACAAATATAAGCTACAGATCAAAGCATTATATTGTACATCCTCCTTGTGAACAGGTATTTGCATGACCAAAATGGATAAATGCATTGCGGAGAGAAACTGCATATTACTATGTATCGAATCATCCAGCTCAATTCAAACACCCATAAATATTCCTTGTTGTTCAAAAACCACTAACGTTTTGGAGACATGTTACACTATCATGATTGTTTCCATTTTATCATTTGTGATGTCGATTTTCTCCATCCTTTTCTATCTTGGTATACCACAGGATATGAAAATGTAAATAATGCTCTTATGCTGGCCGCATAAGCGATTTCGGCACTGAGATCAGTTACACAGGGAACTCGTGGCGTGGATGACTAAAAGCGAACAGTTTCATATAACTTTTGTCTTCGGATATTGTTTTTGAGGAATCTTGCCTATAAAATGCTTTCCGTGATGCTAAAACCGTTTCTATCACGCATGTGATTGACTAGATCAAGAAAAATTAAACCTGCTTGTGATGTTTTTCTTATTCCTTATGATGAAATTCTTTGAAATTAAACTTCAAAGGCAGCCAATAATAAATTTAAAATAAAATATTTCACTAAACCCTCTTAATTTTTCAACAAATTTGTTTTTCACTGCTTTTGTTTTTGTCAAAATCAGCTACATTTACAGGCGTAAATGTCTCTATTTCCGTTTTACTTAGCCTTAAAACGATTCACTTTGCACAAGAAATGCAAAAAAATATGGGCATGAGGAATTAAACTAAAATAAACAAGCAAAGGTGGGCTTCACTTTGCACAACTAGAATAAGGGAAACAACATAGAGCAAACCGCTCTTCCTCCACGATGTCGTCTTTCAAACATTTTCAACTCATTCCTTTTGTTTAAGACACGCACAGAGGATGGTCGCTTTAAAGTCCCTCTCTTTTAAACTTCCCTGTAAAATCGTGATGAAATTACCGAAATTTCAATCTTTTTCTTCCTATTATAATTTAATTTCTAGCGTTTTATTCGGTGATTGTGTCTGCGCAGCGCTATTGAACTAATTCATTGTTATCAAAATCATTCACATTTGACGTAATCAATATTATCAGACATGTTTAAATTATAATGCGAGTGAAATTGAGTTAATGAATCCCAAGACTTTTACGGAAGACATTACTTTTTTTTTTGCTCCCGTCTTTCTAAGTCGCTTTCTTGAAGCTTTGACAAACGTATTTTGACGAGACATTTGATGGACGAGAAGAATTTCAGCCTTAATCTCCACCGATTTTAACTAGGAGCGTAATCAATCAACCTCTCCTGGTTTACTATCTCTCTTTTACACTCTCACAACACTGCTCGATCATTCTGTGACATCAAGAGATACCTCTCCGACTCAGTTCGTCTCCCTCTTACCACAATCAGGCCCCATTTGTCCGGGCAATTGGTCCTCGCCTCTCTTTCGTCTTCACCTATTCCCTTTCCTCTTTACGCTCGACATCCGTCCCATCCAAAACATTTTAATTCTCATGCAGTCAATTTTCTAACTACCTAAGTTTTTTATTCCTGTAATTTAAAATTGATTTCAAGTGAGAGAAAAGATCGTGATCTCACAGTTACATCATTTTTTCCCAGTCATCACTGTTTCGAAAGATGCAGTGGAGAATTTTATTCAAATTTTAAGCTATTTTTTATATCTTCACCCAGGCAATAATTGGTAGATCTATAATTGAAAAATCAGAATTAAGAAAGGATGTTATGACTACGCAATTAAGTTGAGTAAAAATTTAGTCGACGCTTTTCAATTAACTAAGTGTGGAATTTTTCCTCAGCTACATTTTGAAGGACCCAAAAATAAAGCTGCTTCAATAAACCGACACGAATGGTGGTTGACAAAAATGTTGACATTACTCAGACACTATGATGTATACATTTATAGACTTAGGTTTGAATGCTAGCAATAGGCACTCGTATGTAACCCTGTTGTTAAAATTTCATCTTGTCTGGGATGTCATGTTGTGTCCAGTAAGGCGAGGTTAAAATATGTAGTGATAGAATGATGCCTCGGTAGCTTAACTGAATAAAGCCCTCGACTGAGCATCGAGTGATCCAGGCTCGAATCCCGGATAAGGGGAATGATTTTTACACTTTGAAATCATCACTTATAGATAATATCGAAATGTAGCAACACTCATTCAGTGTCCATTCAAAACCTACATTAAACCGTAGACTACCAAAATAGAATATATTTCTTATAACAGCAAATTATTATTGTAGAGAGTAACTTTTACAGAAAACCTGTCTGCTTTTGAATATCAACTACTCGTAAACCACGTAGAGAAAAAGATCAATATCTTGAAATCCATGCTGAAAGTCTTTTTTCAAGTTAAATTAAATTAATTCGACCATTGTAAAAGTAACTAGTAAACAAACCTCATTGGAATAACTTTCAATTTAATATCATGCGAAGTAACGTAAAATAGGGTAAAAGGTATATTTTTGACCAATTTATTGTCTGAGTATTAATCCCATTTTCATTTTATCAAGTTATCTCCTTACTTGGCATCTGACCGTAATTTAATTTAATTTGAGTTTATTTTTCTCTGAAGCAGAGAAGTACAGTTAACATAGTGACTGTATTTACTACTTTAAGAGATGTCAAGAAGAGAAATAGCAATTCAGAGATGTCAAGAAGAAAAACCTCTCTTATAAACGGTATATTTTTGACCGAAAGTACTTGATTGAATTATTTCATGTATTTAAAAATATTTAGTCATTAGGATAGCTATTTTATAATACGATCTTATTTTTGTATCCACTGACGTAAACAGTATTTTTTATATGATAAATGTAAATATGGCCTAATGATAGGTTGAATTCAACTCAGAGTCTATGTCCCTTTTTTTCTCTCTCTTTCTTCCTCTTCTTACTTCAATCTCCTTTTTGTCCTCTCACGTCCACGAAAATGCCCCGCAGATTTAAGTCCTACTCCGTTTTTGTGAGGTGTCTATCCTCCGAATGTTCTCTCGGTCGCCTTTTTCTCATAAAATCTTCTTCGTCATCTCTATAGTCCCTTTCCTTTCCTCCTGTCACCATAATAATAGCCACTGGATGATGCGACGACTGTGCTAATTCGCTGTCTGGAATTATTAAGTTTATATTATTAAGCCCCAATCTCGTTTAAGTTTCATCAACGTTAATAATATTATCCAAATGTGCTTGCATCTGAATTTGGAATTAGTCCATCACCCGGTTATCATAAGAGCTATGAGATTTCTAAAAAAAACCAAACCAACGATTCTCATAGGCAGTAGAATTGCACTTGAGGCACTTATTTAGTTAGTTATGTTTGTCGGCGGTGACATTTTACCAAATTATATTATAAACCTCGATCAATTACCAATATAGATTCTCTTCCTTTTCCAACAATTACTGAATTAACATTTTGGAAATAGATTTCCCAATCTGCGGCAATTCGAATTTCAATTAATTTCTTTAGTTGTTACCTAATCATTTCCTCCATATTTGTGAAGTTCTTTTATTGTAGTTATTTGTTTTACTGCCTTCATATCCGCACCATTCTGATAATTCTCTCCTTTATGAAAACATCCATTGATTAAATATATCCATGGAAGGGTGAATATCTATCACATTGGTTAATTCAAAATGATGACTGAAATTAAACCGCATAATTTCCAATTATTTTTTTCTAATTTAGACTAATTTAGTAGTTTTTTTAATTGAGGAATTTCATTCCTTATTAAATATTTCAAAGTATAGGATGATGTTAGACCCCAAAAATATGTCGGATAACTCGTAGTTATAGTTATGTAAATTAAGGAATTGAATCAAAACGAGATATTATATATTATTTATAGTCCGAGATATATTTTCGGAAGAGTATTGCGATAGATAATCAATAAAGAGGCCTGGTGTTTTTTAAGCAATTAGAATGGAGTCTAGGACTTTAAGGTAATAAGTATTGACACCTAGATCTGAAGAAATAAAATTAAGTTGAGACGTTTTGAGAGTAGAGGAATTCGGCACTTTAGATCACCCAAAAAATATACGAGTAATAATATTCTGATAACTGGGTTCGTACTCCATATCGGTTAACCCTTTCACGGTTATGGTAGAGATAAAATTAGGCACACCAAAATTTTCGTACTTATTCATCCAGAATTTCGTAATCTTTAGCATAAATTCTGTATAAATAAATAGAACACCTTACCACACGCTATTGTGACCACTGTGCATATAAATTACATACAAATGTAGTTACAGATAAAATTGTGCAGAGTAGCGTATAATTTCAATTGTGTACTCTATTATTTTTTTATAACACCATTGCTCCTAGATATACGAGAAAATATATCACTCTAACCATCAATATAGATACGTGTTGTGTTAACTATGGTTATTAACTGATGAGATTTTTCTCTCGTAATGATATGCAAAGTACAAATACGGTCTGTCAGAGTTAAGCCTGGACTATTTCAATGCAACATTTTCCTTTGCTTGTACGATTATTCGATTAATTTTTTTCCATTTCAAACAAAGTCATGAATATTTTTAGGTTCATTTTCGCTATCAGTAAGAACATAGCAGCAGAATATTAATTATTTAAGCGATGTTTTTTTGTTAATTTGCTTCAAATGCATTAGAATGAAATACCTATTTTTTAAAGAAAGTAGTTAATGCCCCGTCAGGAATATTCAAAAGAAAAAAGTATCAGTAAATGATGCAGAAATGCAAGTGATACTTTTCGAAAGTGAGTGTGAAATTTGTTGCCATGGTATTCCACTCCATATTTAATCTCGTTCAACGCAATCAGTTTCAAGTGCAAGCCTATCGTGAATGCCTAAACATTTATAAATGGAATTCCGTTACCCTCAGTGATTGCTGTGCGAGTCGGGCGTCTCCCACCGCGCTGCTATCAGTTCGTCACCGTGACTCGCAGAGGCACCGAGCACCTACGAACTTCATTGAAGTACTCGAACTCCTCCAACCCACGACCCAAAATCCCACAGTGGCTCCCACCCTGTTCACCGCTCGGATGTTATCATTCCCCAGTTGCCTCCTCCGTAACTCCTCTCCATTCTTTCTCGTCCTCAACCGTTCCCGTCTTTGCTAAACTGTCTCCCCAATCCCGGTGAAAAAGAAAAGAGGCAATGCATGGAAAGGGAAACGCCCCACCTTCCCTCCCTTCCTTTTTTCCATTCACCCATCCCCCCCACCCCCAATCCCTCCAAATCGCGAATTC
This sequence comes from Hetaerina titia, assembly GCA_037158775.1. NCBI lineage: Eukaryota > Metazoa > Arthropoda > Insecta > Odonata > Calopterygidae > Hetaerina > Hetaerina titia. The sequence continues at coordinate 77,917,965 of CM073769.1, read as the reverse complement.
CACCTTCCCCTTCGAACTTCATCGCAGCCTTTCCCTTTCTCATTCCCGTCTCATCGCATTCAAACGCTCTCGCAAACTCGAGAACCGAGTCTCGCTCAACTCCCTAAAACCCCCTCCTCCCGTTCTCCCGGAGGAGAAACCGTTCCGCGAGGCCAGGCGCGCAGCCGAGTCGCAAGGAAAAGACGAGGAAGATGGAGACGGAGGAGTGTGTGTGTGTGGGGGGGGATACACATCCGCGCCTTCGTGCCTCTCTCCTTCCTCTCCCCCTGACGGCGCCGGAACGACGACGAGCGTGGGGTATGGTGGGGTTAAGGGAGTGCAGGGGGTGTTGAAGGCGAGAGGGAGGAGAGTCGCTGCTGCAAAGCATTGCGTCGTCGTTCCGGGAGGAGGGGCGAGATGGTTGGAAGTCGAGGTGGTGTCGTGGCATTGGGGGAAAAAACGCGTGGAGCAATGCACGCTCGTCCGAAGGCGAGTTGGGTATGCGAGCACCGATTATTGGGGGCCGTGCGTGTATGTAGGCTTGCGGGAGTATCGCCGAGATGGTGGCACGAGTGCGGGGAAAGCTTGAGGAGACTGGGTTCCGAAGGAGAAGGGATGAGTGGCGGGAGTGAAATGATCCCTGAGAGATAAAGGGGAGCGGAAGGAAAATGTAGCGAGTGCAAAACGGGTGACTGTGGGTGCTTGAGGGGGAGAAGATGCAATGAAACGCAACGTTCCCTAGACTGCGTGGGTTTGTGAAGATATGCTTGAAATGTTCGCAGATGGAAGCAATTTGAGGGATCCTCCTATAAGATTCAAGCAGCCATTACGGGGAAGGGAAAGGATTATAGAGAATATGGCGTTGGTGAGAAGATAGTGCATGAAATATCACAGTGTCCTAATGAGGGCATGGTCATATAGTAATGGATAAAGGCGAGAGGTTTGCGGAAACTAGAAAGCTTTATGAATAGGTAGGAAAAGTGATAAACGAATACTATGTGTAGATATTTGGGGCGAAGAGCATGAATCGAAGATCGAGAAAGGATATTCTTTTTTATCTGAAGAATAAGAAGAGCAATGATCTCGCGTACACTAGAGTATGGTGATTATGTATTCTTCGGGTTGCACGAGATGAAAATTCTCCGTAATAAATCCAAATTCGAGATTTTAACGATTTTTACTTGTTTTTATCGGAAAAAATAGCTTCAATAAAATTTTGCATAGGCCCTAATATGCAGGAGGGTTTTTTCGTCGCACATGAGCGGGCATGTCGTTCTCTTCTTTTGGTCATCCGGTCTTCAGTTTTCCACTTATTCTGTTCAAGTAACCTATTTCTATTCTCCCCCTACATGAGGGAGAAGTCATTCCGATATTTCCTTTTAAGTACCGTACCATTTTTCCACCATTACCACAGAGCTATCAAATTTAATTCAGAGGGAGGAATATGATACCGACCGCAATTTTTTGATCAGTGTAGAAAGGTAAAAACTAAGGATTGTGTTTTTATATTCGTATCACGGTATCTCTCTCCAGAGAGAAGTATTTTACGAGTATATGATATCTCGTATCTTGTTCATCGTGTACCTCGTATATCGGATTCAAACCTATTATTTTCCAAAATACGGGTGCTGTGCTTCATTTCCATTACCTTTGCTGCATAAATTACTTAAAATCGGTGATACAATCAAACTTAAAGATCGATTCCAAAGATCAGTTCGTGATCCTATTTCTATGGAAAAACTAATAGTCATCAATGTTATCGAAAAAATTAATGGAAAACATTAGGTAACATTCCTCCAATTTTAAGTCAACTCAAGTTCTTTATGACCAGGATGATATTTAATTTATTATAATGTCATTTATTTAAAATTAGTTTTGCTCATGCAATGACGACATTTCTGTAAGCCTCTCAAAAAGCATCCCATCAGAAATTGGGGAAATAGTTTGACATAAAAAAGTAGACTCAAATATAAGCTATATTAGTGGAGGTACATATAAAATTGTGTATTACAGACCTGTCTAAGAAAGTATCATGGTAATATTTTGTAACCAAAAGTTAATTTGCAACTTTTTATTATTTTGCAATTTTAGAACACCTATTTATTCCATTCTAATAATTTAATATCGGAGAAATATAATATTTTATATTAGTTTTATAGTTAAAATAAATATAAATGTTCATAGCATACGAAAGCATGTATAGAAATCTTTATGGGTATTCTGGTATTACCAACATAGGGTTGGCGAGTCTTTCCAACATCATGTATGCACCAGCATGCAAACATGTAGAGTTGCCATTCGTGTGCCAGCAAATCCTAGAATTTCATGCCCTATAGCTTGCTTGAAACGCTCATTACTTTTATTTCCTATGTTCATGAATAAAATAATACGTACTTAATTTATACTGGTATATTTTCATGTTTCTAGGTGAAAAAACAGTAATTGAATATAATTTTGTCCCTGTGGGTATGAAGATCACATGGCGACCTATCAGTGAAATTCGGGCTCTAAGTTCGCCATCTCCGACAAAAGAAATCGAATGGAATGCGTCCTTTGTAAGCCAAATGTGTCAGTGAGTCAGTCTCTAAAATGCAGAGTTTAGCGTGGAGATAACCCAGAGTACGCTGTGAAGCTGCATTATCAAATTTCAGGGTGCTAAAGTTACACATTTACTTGATAAAATTGAGGAAAATGTCACGAGTTTTATATTAAATAAGGATTTTAACACATTAAAAGATATTTTACGATTATCAAGAAAAAAACATGCGATTTTTCGTATTAGTCTGTCGTCCTTACCATCCTGATTGTGCTTGTATTTTCAAATACTAACTTCTTTTCTTTCCCTGAAACATAGTGACTGTATTTACTACTTTAAGAGAAGTCAAGAAGGGAGATCGCATTTAAGAAATGTCAAGAAGAAAAACCTCTCTTTGACAAAAAGGTTAAAGAATAATTAAATTATGATAATTTAAAGTTTTTCGATGCCTAATATATACTCGTATGTGCCTCTCAACAGAATGTCCCTAAAGCAAGTCTTTTTTTATTAATCTCTTGAAAGTAATGTACAGTTTATTTCATTATCTTCTGTAAATATTTTACTTCAGTGAGCAATCACTCAGTGTCACCAGTTGCTCTTTTGTGGCAACAATTAGTGCTAGCGATTATGTAATGCCTGTGAATAGTTGAATAATTGTTCTGCCTGGAGGTATCAAAGCTGAAATAGTCTATGATTTAAAATTTTTACAAATCATAGTGTTAATATTTCATACCAAGCCATTTCGTCCACCTTTGTTTCTCCAAGTTATTTGGTCGACCCTTATAACTATCAACAAATTGATATCCCTAGCTTAGATAAAAAAAACTTATAATTAAGTAATAATAAAAAAATATAATCCATACAGTTGCATGCCATATGGTATTGAAAATTCTTAATATAGTAGTTTTTATGGGAGGCTACCGACTGCTAAGGTCATTTACGCCATTAGGGATGGATAGAAAAGGTCGGGAAGAAACCCAGCGTCAGTATTAGCCTACTCTTGTCGAAAGGCGCCAATGGGTCCGCAGTTTAACGTCCCAAGCGACGGAGGCCGTAGCCAAGGTGACGGACAACATCTCCACTAAGCATCTCAAGTGGGGATCAGGATACCACTGAAAAGTATTTGTTGTCTCCAGGATTAGAACCCGAGCCCTCTCTGTGGGAAGCCTGTACGTTAGCCACCGCATTATACCGATCCCCAGTTCTTAATATTTATTTACAATTAGGAATATACGATTAGTTTTAGTAATCGGATCATTTCCATACCTTATTATTTATATCAGTTGTTCGACATTCCCTGACGATTCCAATTTCTGATTTTTTGCCGTTTGCAAGTTTTTGCCAACGTGATATGTAAATCACAAGTTTAATTCCATCATGGAGGTGAAAACATAAATAAAACATTAGAATACCTAGAATTACGTAGTCAAATAATGTCTGAAAATATCAATTGGTCTTCGCCATAATCTAAAATTAACGGAAAAAAACTTGTTACCCACTCCTCGACCGATTGTGCGAGGAAATAATTTATACTGTGTCGTTATTCTATAGCCCTGATTTTCTGTACAGAAGGAGAAAGGTGACCTCATCTTCAAAATATCATAAGATTCGCAGTAAGCTGATTGATGCACTTTCCTGTCTTAAATAAGGGACAAGCCTCTTCCGACCTAGTTCCAAATAGAGCCGCGGATGAGCACGCGTCGAGATTCAAAACGAAAATGCTCAAATCTCTTCATTCCTCTCACGAACCAGAGCCTTTTTTTTGTCCCCAAAAGTGAAAGGTGTTAGTATTCATATGAGTCCTGGTTTCTCATGAGTTACGACGAAAACGTGTATTTTTGGACGACCAATTTGACATACTTATCACGGGCTATTAATTTCAGCAGCGGGCTTTCCCTTTCATATCTCAAATCCGCCTAGGCCACCTGAAAATTGCCGACGCGTTAGAAAGGTGGATGGCCTTAAGGAATTTAAAATGTTAGTGGTGTGCGAACCACTAAACCCAGAGCTAGAAATTTTTACGTTATTAGTGTTCAGATCGACAAGATGATCGAATAAAAACTATAGCATCCATCTGTTCTAAACCTCTGTTTCAAGTCAATTGTAAGGCGAGAAAGTAGTAACTCTCACACTTTCCGAATTGCTTTATTGATCAGCAAAACAAATTATCCAAGTCCCTAGTGTGCACATAGCCTTCGATTATATTGACTCTAATTTGAAATACTGGGAAGTTAGTTATGTTTCAGCTACTCGATTAGGATTGCCCATTTTCGTTTCAAGGGTTGATCATATCGGAAAAACATTTATAATTCGATTTGATAGGTAATGCCGCAGAAAGTTAACATCAAAGAGGTTTCCCTTTCCCGTACTCCAGATTGGAGAGTGATATATTAAATCTCCAACGAAGCCAGTTCTCTTTTTCAATGATGCAGTAACAAAATTCCTTGAAGAGTAGGGTGGAGAAAGGGTGAAAAGATGATGTCCAAATAAGAAAAATAAAAAAGTCGGCGGTAAATGATAGCAAAATGGTTGTGAGAATATTCCGGAGCTCGTGTGGAAAAAATAAAGCGTAATATGGAATCATAAATGAGGCAGACGCTGGGGTTAAAGGCAATAACGGAGACAAGTTACATGACTGAGGTAGGTCATATGAAAAAATGAGGAATTATTAGCGAAAGTAAAGGTCTGAAAAAAAAAGGAAAGGCATAAAAAATGGGCAATACCCATGCACAAAAAGGAAAAGGCCCACCCCTGGACTGGAAGGGAAGAGAAATATATCCTTTCCAAAAGTCCCACTTGATATATTTCATTGACTTTCCGAAACGGTAAGGGTAAAGGGAGTTCGAAAGTAGTATCAGATGAGTTGACGATAATATTGAAGATACGCATTTATTCTTCATTATTGTTGAAGTTGGTTGTTCAGAAATATTAAATTAGTTCAAAGACACTGCGGGAGATCCCGCGACGTAGCATTAACAGTCACTCTCTAATGGGTATTTCATTGCAAAAATTTCAAAGAGTAATAAACAATCGCCTTGACCGCGGGCCCAGTCAAGGTTAATGATTTTTACGTTTTGATATTGCATAATTTTTTAATGTATATAATTTATACCACTTGTTAAAATACTTATTTTACGGTTGCTATTTAATATTTATGAGGAGAGTCGGCGGCGTCATTACGAATAAAATAATTTGATCTATTTGTTGCACATTAAGGAATAGAGTAATAAATTATTCTCATGTGTCTACATGACATTTTGACGCGCGGTATTAATTGCAACTCAATACGTCATTCCCAAAGGGGATGCTGGGTGGGCCACCGCTCCTGGATGTTGACTTGGAAATAAGAGAGTGCAGTCGAATGAGAACCACCGGCAACGGTACTTGGAATACAAAGGAGTCCTTAGGTTATGTGCTCTAAGTATACGACGAAATCCGAAAAAAAACCGCTATGAATCAACTGATGATCGCAGTCAATCAATATGCCCCTTATCACTTAGAAGAGAAAGGGTGTACTCTCTTCTTGAAGACATCTGCGTAGTTTCATCACACTCAGTCCCATATTTAGGTTTCGATTGAAACTGTATGTATGTTAAACGCCGATAAAGACAAGGGAAAATCATTTCACTATTCTTCCGAGAAGCAGCATCTAGCCATTGCATTTCTCTCTGATTTTTGTATTAGTAGATATTATGAAACCCTATTGAATACCCTAAGTCGGACATAACTGGTCTTTAATAAATTACTCGAGACTATATATTACTCGAGATATAATTACTCGAGACTATTAATAATTTTCGAGACTATACATTAGTCAAAGTTCAATAACCTAATTCGAGCTGGTATCTGGAATTTCAAACCCTTCAGGGGGGTGCAGATGATTATAAAATCTGAAGTTGAAATGCGATGGGTGCACCTGGGGGTTTCAGGATTGATCAGACAAAATGCTGTGAGGAAGAAAATGTCGGGGAGAGGACTGTTCATGGCGGATTGTTCAAGGTAAATTCGGGTTTGGAATCATTTTCAGGAATAATGTCTGAGTGTGAGAGAGAAACTTTCCGCAGTACAGTGAAGGGTGCATTGTGGGTAGAATAGAAAATAAATCAAAGAGTGGCAATGCACATGTCTCCATCAACTATGATCATGCGAGGAAACTCGTAAGGAACTAACGGATTCTACGAATGAATAGCGGAAGAGATAGGGATTGGGAAAGGGGAGGGAAATTATGAATTAAAGGGACGCGGAATGGCATTATTGGAAAAGATCAAAAACCTGAGATATCATGGAAATGTGGATCGAGGGAGCGAAATCAAAAGTGAGCTTTCCGGCTCCGGTAGTATTTGAGTAACGTCCTTGCCTGTTGACCCAGGGGTCGAGGTTTTGATAACTTCCCTAAATGGGTTTTTCTCTTCATCTTAGGCTTTAGTACTCGTTATTTTCCTTGTGTTTGTTACATTCCACAATCCAATATGAAGTGAAACTTGACTGGCATCTAATTATATAAAAATATTATAAATAAAAGAGGAGAGAATTAACTCAATTTTCGCACCTCATGGCCTTGTTAAGCCTAATATAATTGGTATCAGTGGTAAAAATAGTTTTTGAGTGAACACATTATAAAATTGTACATTTTCTACCTTCTCCTAACAAAACACAACCTGACATCAGACCCTAATGTCTGTCTTTGAGACCCTTTTCAATTCCGCATACTCCCTACCTCCCTTCACTCCGTCCAACATGCCTCTCCTACTTATACCCATTTCTCGCTTTACTAACGTCCACTCTATCACAACTTTAATAATGTCCGCTGTCTTCAACTTCACATCGCCAATAAAAACGTTCTACATCCATCTTTCCTGCGCCCTTTTGCTTTCTCTCAATAATCTCTCTCTCCTCCTCCTCCACCATGTCTAGCACTTCCTCGTTATTTTTCCTTTCGATCCATTTCCATCCTACTCCACACACACATTTCAATCTATGCATATTGTCTTTTTTCGAAGACTATGTTTCCGTACGGTACAAAACACGCCCTATATGAAGATTTTAACGATCTTTTTCTTTTACTTTTGTTGTCCTAAATGTAGGCCTATATTTTATAATTTCACTTATCTGACAGATTTCAGGGAGGACTGAGTTATCTATGCTATCTACTACGCTATCAAAAACTGATTTTACCTTGTCGAAGTCCACGCATCATCAGAATTTGGTAATGACAAAATGCTAACTTATATTTTAAAATCTGAAAAGTCCTGAAAAAGCACCGATCATTGTGTTGACCGAAGGAAAGAAATCGCGCGTTGGTCTTTCATTGGATCCTATCAGGAGGAAGTGGATAGCTCTCAGGTGAGAATGAGAAGGGATCAATCAAACACAAATGAAAAGGCTAAAAAGGGAATAATGAAAGTTACGCGGTAGAAAATCAGATGTTTGAAAGAGTGAACACGGTTCACGGCACAGAGAACGAATGGAATCTAATTGAAGAAAAAGATAAATAAAAAATACAAAATACGGGAAAAACAGATCGGTAATTAAAATGGATATCATTTGGTCATGAATAACTGAGGAAAAATAAGTTGAAAACTTGGATAGTGAAGTGCAAGAGAATACCAAGAGTAAAACTTGGAGTAAAATGTAGAATATTACACAGTCATTCTAAAGAGTATCTTCAAAATTCGATGGTATTTGTAAGGCGAAGGATAAAATTGTCATAGGAAATTTAAAAATGCCGAAGACCTGAAAGGACATAACGGAGAAGGTAGAACGTGGAGAAAGAATTGAGCTACGGCATACTAGAGAAAAAGTTTTAAGAGGATATCCTGTATAATAATGATAGTATGCATAATGCTGCAGGAAAGGATATACGAAAAGGCATGTACCCAAGAATTGATGAACTACCTTCAAAGTCACTGATGTACGAGAACGAAAATCCTGAAAACAGAATATGCTTATGTATCTGTGACATTTTTGCGCTTAAGAAATTTCCAACGAATTTTAATGAAGCTTTTTATCCTGGTGCGATAGAAGAAGAAGATATAAAAATAGAAACAGTTTTACTTGATTACTTACGTGGGGTATGCTACGTAATAATTAATAATTTAAGTTATTATTGCTAATAAATATCTGAATAAAATTATGTTGTATATTAATTGATCATTATCCACATAATGTTGATTGATTGAAGTTTGTTGATGAAGATTGAAGTAATTTGAGTATGAAGAAGATAGACGCTCATAATGTGATCGGCAATTAAAGCGATGTGGCTTTGAAAATTTGCCACATCCATCCCATTCTCCCGATCGCACTCCAAGTGACTTTTTCTTATTCCCAGAAGTCGAAAAACCATTGTGGGTTCGTAAAGTTGACAACATAAATAACCTCCTGCAAAAGATGGTAGAACAATATTTTTAGACGAAATCTGTTGAGTTTTACAGCGAAAGCCTTCGAAAGGCCAAGATACGCTGGGAGAAATGCATTTCTCTGGATGGTTATCCGTCGTATACTTAACCGAGAAAAAATATTGATAATGATTATGGTACAAAAGTTAGAATTATTTCGTGAAGAAAACCACGTCCGTTTTTCATAGCTACAGATCAATTTATAAGCTCTCTGAAATAGTATTAGATGTAGTTAAATTATTTCATAAATCTACATCTACATCTACATAAGTACCCTGCGAGCCACCAAAAAGGTGTGTGGCAGGGGGTGTAGCACCATGAGGGAAGGGTAATGGTTGAGGGGGTTGGGAGTTAGATGAGGAAAGGTGGGGGGAACCTGTAGGAAAAAAAAATATATACATATATATATATACACACATACATATATATACATACATACATACACACAAATAAAATAAATTAAATAATTCCTTAGAAGTAGTTGTGATCACATGTGTCGAAACAGATTTTTTGTTGATCAGTTCTGCATTCAAAAGCACAAGGATTTATGAATTGGCTAGTAGCTTTGAAATGTGGGACTCAGATTACCCTTGGTTGAAACAAAGGCACAAGGGGAGACATTCGGACTCTAAGAATTATCCAAGTGAAAAGAGGACAAAAGGAGCTTAGTTTTTTTTCAATTTAAAGAATTTGATAATGAAATGTTGGCTATCCCAAAGAACAAAGACATAGTAGTCGGATCAATATTCAGCATTGATTGATTTTTCCGTATTCACTATAATCAAAGAGTTTACATAGGTTTTGACAAGAATACTCATTGTCCTCTCAAACGCCCTTTCAAATCTAATTGAAAATTCAATTAATGGAATAAAAAAATGTTAATCATGCATATGTGTTAACAGAATGTGAATAACGTAGAACTTCGTTTTAGAGGATAGATCATTTTTTACAGCAATGGAATATTTTAATCGCGATTTTGAATTTCAAAGAGAACTTAATAATAAAATTCAGCTGTAATATTAAGTCAAAGAGGACAAAAATAATGGCTATTTGGTAAGAATAGAAAGTCTAAATGAAACTAAATCGTAAAACAACATTTGGAAGAATTTTGTTACTTAAAAGGTAGGACCTTGTCTGATAGTAGAATAGAATTATAAAAGTGGGCATTAAACGCAGAAAGGAAAGAACCAGAATTCCACCAATAGTTAACCACACAATCAAACTGGCATTAAAAATATATATCATACATGAAGCATGATTATATGAGTGTGAAAAATAAACCATAAAGGTACCAGAAAGTAGGGGATTAGGAGCAATGAAAACGTGTCATTACAAGAAGAACAATGAGCAGATACCTGTAAATTAAATGGCAGGAGCGAATCGTATATGAAAAAATCTTACTTAAGGTACGGGGAGAAAGACGTTTGCTAAACTGCTATGAAAGAGAAAAGATAAGCTTTTTGTCCATTTTATAATTTATAACAACCTCCCAAAGAAAATCTTGAGAGGAATAAATGGTGGTAAGAACAGAAATTAGATGATTTTCCTCAATTTGGGAATTCCAGCAGTCGTGATGGGAGGAGATAGAGTCACAGAATAGAGATCTATAACACACTTAGAAGTTTTCTTATTAGTTGTTAGTTGTCTACTAATGGCGATGTTGAAGGTTAAATTATTCTATCTTAGAATCAGAAAAAACTGCTTTGATAGCTGTAGTATCCATATACGAGTATGATCACTTTTTTCATTCTTATTCACTAATATTTTTTTCAGTGCCGCATGGTGAAACTATATAACTACATCAGGTATTCTAGGCAGTTAAGAGCCTCCAAAAAATATACATTGACATAGTAAATCACTAACATTTTTAGGTTAAAATTATCAGCAAAAATCCTAATTGTACAGTTGTAATAATTTTTTTACTGAATAAGGTATGCTCCCTAATGTCCACATTAGGTTTTCGTTGGGCCTGCTATTAAAGTTTTATCCGGGAAAACATTATTTAGGACCACGTTGGATTACACACCCTACATTTTTTTCCGTTGTGTAGCATGTGCAAAACCGAAACCTGAGTTATTGGGCTTAAACTTCCGCTCGTAAACCTTTAGCCAAACGTTTGTCAAAACACACGTGATACGTGTAATAATCTTGCAGATTCGGGAATCCGTCCGCACGAAATTGCTTTTCCACCAGTGAAATGGCGGAAACAGTCTCCCAAGGTTTCATGTGGCATCGCCATCGGTGGCGGTGGTCGGAGAGGAGGACAACAATCGCCTGGCCCCCCTTCCCGCCGACCCCCCAACCCTCTCAGCCCCTGTGCCACACGGCCGCGAACTTTTTCCTAACTCAAAACATTGGGGAGAGGAATTGGTGGGAAGGACATTCCTTCCACTTCCCAACAGCCATCCGGAAATCTTATGACGACGTCCCATCACGAACTCCTGATGACTAATCGCCCCGCTCAAAGTCTCGAGGCGTCACCCCCGTAACTTCCTCTTCCTCACCCCCTCCCCTTTCCGAGCCCACCATCGACCCCCCAATAACCCCCCAATAGTTTCTTCCGGCCCCCTTCACTCTTCCAGCCAATCGGATATGCTCCGTCGAAAGTCAAAAACCCCCTCCTTCGCCACCAACTCTGTCCAACACTCCTCCCCTTTCCCACCTTCCCCTCACACCCCCACCACGCTCTCTCTCTCTCCATCCTATTCCCGTTTCTCGTGGTCTGGCGGGAAGCTGAGAGATGGGTGGATGATGTAGGAGGAGGCAGTGGTCGGGAGGGTTTTGTGGGAGAGGGATGGAGGGCGGGGGAGAGAGAGACCCTCGCACCCTGAGGGGATGGGCGGAGGAGGAGGTAGAGAGGTCTTTCTTTAAGGGGCCGGGGAAGGGAGTGTGAGGACGGGGCGGTCGGTGTTGGTGGAAGAAGGCAGGCATAAAATGGGGAGGAGGGAGCGGAGGAGGAAAAACACTTTCAGCAAAGTTGGAATCGCTTGAGACCTCTCCCAGAAGTTTTCTTCGACCCCTCCCTTCTTACACACCCCACCCTACCACCGCCATCTCTTACTCTTTCCTCCTGGCCGCCGTCGCCCCCTCCTTCCTCATTCGTCCCACCCCTTCCTCCTATCCGAAACCCCTTGCTCCTTCCTCCTCGGGGCGGTATGGGCGATCCGAAGCGACTCTTCCCGAGCTATAAATAACGCCCCGGGGAATATCCTTACAAAATGGCTTTCAAACAAGAATATGCCCCTTCCTATGTGTCGGTCGTGTTTCAACCAAGGAGGGAGGGGTGAGGGCTCTGGAGGAGAGGGTGTGGTTAGGTCGGAGATGGAAGGGGAAAAAGATGGAGGCATGAATGTGTTGTATGTGTGTGTGTGTATGTGTGGTGGGAGGGTGACGGAGGATGAGGAGGAAAAAGGGCAGGGGGACGAAGTGTCTCGTCTCACAACTTCACTGACGTTTCAGAAGGTCTTATGAGAGAGGGAGGAGATTTCCCACCCTCTCTCTCTCTCTTTCTCTCTCTCTCCTCCGGCGGTTCCTTCCACGAGCAAAACAATTTTCGAAAGTTTACGATTATTTTTCCCGCACCGCGCTCTCTTTCCCTCAGCCTTCGCCCCTTCCCTCCTCCCTCTTCCCCCCAGCCATCCCGTGCCCATCCCTTGCCGCTTCCTTCCTGACCCCTTTCCTCTCACGGCCCCCGTCCCCAACCTCTCCCGACCCCGAGCACACCACTTCCTCCTTCGTCCTCCGTCTCATGCGAACGGCACTTTTCTGTTTATTTTTGTCACATTTCCCTCCTCCGGGACGGGTATAAGATAGAGGGACGAACTGCTTCGGTGGCAAAACGAGAAATTTCTCGGAATATCGTCCGTGATCTCAGATACGCGGCGATGGTTGAGGCGTGGGGAGATATTCCGTAGGGTGTACGGAGGACTGAAGGGTTAGGGTGAGGGGGGAGAGAGAATGGGAGGACGGATGCCGGGCGGTTGTGCCCCTGCAAATCAAAGGAAGAAGGGAGATGGCATTGTTTCTTTCCCGTCGTTTTCCCGTTCGTTGGCGTTCACTAGTGGAGGCATGAGGTCCATAGGATCATGAATCCTAATAATTGATGCGGAGCGCGATAGAAGGAAAAGATCTCTCCAAACTGGAACAACGAGCGACCACAATGAAGAATGACATCAATAAGTAGCTTGATGAATGGCTTAAGATGAAACGCCAAAGATATGACATGTTTACGGGAGATTATTTTAATGACTGTGATGAAGCATAATCGACTAGGTACTAATCGACTCACGAAAAATATTAGAATCATCCACCAAGAATATAAAATATTCCTTGGATCGACAATTCGAGATCCATAAAAGTTTACTCGTACCTTGACCACTCGACCCACTCGTACATTGACTTACTTTGTGTTCACATGAAGTAATTAATATTTTTAAAATTGGTTAACATTTGAACCTAATTCTGGAAAATCCGCAGTTACAAATTGCTGAAATATTCTCGAATCGATTAGGCTTTTGCATCAAAAATATGCTTTCTTGTCAATAGGTGATATTAAATTTAAGGTAAGTTCTTACCTCTTTCTCTTACACATGATGTTGAAAATGTTAACGAAAAATTTGCATTTATTGATAAATATTTCGCAAAATTGTTATCAAATTTTTTTTTCCGTTGGATGATCGGAAACAAAACGTGAGTTGTATCAGTTAATAAATAATTCCAACAATATACTTATTCAAGTATATAAAACGAAGTGGTATTTGAGAAAAAAGCTTTTATATATTGGACGGTGGTATTATATTGAACTGCGGACAAATGAGAATCGCTAAGGTAATCAGAAATGACAACCACAAGCCAGCAACAAAGGCTTCAAGGTGCAATAAGGATTATCTCCGACTTATGCTTTAGATTTTGATCAATTTTACTCCGCCAAAAGAACATGTGTATACGGTTAACATTTACTTTTTATTAATACATAAAAGTGATTCGAGTTGTTTCCAAAATTAGTATCATCAAGTATGATATGATCCCTCTGTGGAGGCAGTGATATTATGCATCTGTGGAACAAAAAACTGCTCATTAAACTAGATTATATAGCGCTTTGCTGAAATGTCTCTTCTCACTAGCTGAGAGACAATCTGCTTGCGACAGAGTCCCAACAAATTACCTCTTTTAAGTGCCGCTTACTGCCCGGCTCTTCCTTTATCTGCTTGGGTAATCCACTGACCGTACACGCCGGCCAGCCATATCATGTATCCGTCTGGTATTTTTAAAACTTTTCCCTTGAACATTTGAGAGAAAATAATAACACACACGTTTATCGCCCAGTTTTTAATCAACAGTTCTCTTAAGCTGGCATAAATTTTATTCTGGGGGAGGATGAAAAACGTTTCCCCCAACCGCTTATTCTACTTAAAGTCTCCGAATCCTCTTTTCTCTTACTCTTCCCGACCGTAAAAATTACACCCTAAATTACAATCATGGCATCCCTAATAATTGTCCCTAACACGAAGGGGTAAAAAATAATGTTCCCGAAGGAGGGAAGAGGCGGTAGGATGAGGGGAGGGTCTCGAGCAACTTCAAGTCCTTCTGGAAAATGAGGGAAACGATCCCTGGGGAACACTCCTCTTTCTCTTTTATTTCTCTCCATTGCCCTGTTGCCCTCTTTGCCTTTTTACAAACTCTTTTAAGATATCACCTATTCTTTTCTCTTCTTTCTGTCCCCTTCTTCATTTTCAATTTGGCGAGAAGTCGTTAGTTGGTTCGTTATTAATCAATTCCAGTGTTGAGAAATTACTTGCGAAAGGCAGAAGAGCTGTTAGTGGTGGCTGAATGAGTCTTCGTATGCTATGTTGCATTGATTAACTTGCTGATTTATTACAGCGGTGATTTACTATTGCTACTTATTTTCTCTGTGGAGATTTCCCTTTAAGTCACACAAAATCAAGAACACTATCACCGATTTTCTTTTACTAACTATTAAAACAGAGAGCATGATACTCGGTATCATTAAAATTTTAATCCCTCTCAATTATTTTCGTTTATCATGAATTTTTATTCGCCGCTATCATGAACTGAATCCAACCAGTCTTCATTTCACTTTTCACCTTATCCTCAGCCTCCTCAACTCGGCAACCCTATTATCAACACCAGTTTAAATATTTCTCTCTGCTTTTATTGCCTAGCGTACTTCACATTTTCTTCTCAATTTTATGCATACTGTGCCTACCGTGGCTGCTTTTATCTTCAATAATCTTCTCATCTCATTCCCTACTGATTTCGTACTCCATTTCCTGCTTGAGGTAAAAAATTCTAACTTTCCGAAAAGCTTCATGATCGTAGAATTACGAATTGACTTGGGGCTGGTCTAATCCTGAATAATAGTCAGTGAACATAGTTACCTACGGGCGGTATTGTTTTCTCTGCTGCTATTGGTAAAATAAACGTCTTACTTATTTACAATAATAATCTCTTAGATTCCATAACCATTGTAACCAGGACCGGAGTATTGCTGAAATGAACTGGAGTTTTTCAAATGAATAATCATTGGCGGAAGCAGAATAATTTATTGAATGATCCCATGGAAGTCATTGGTGTATATTAGACCAGCGTTAGAAATACCCGTTCTGTTTCTAGCTGCTAATACACGCTTTGCCAATCATCCAGGACAGAAATATTGGATAACGCAGTACGAAATAAAATGTTTTCCATTCCTAAAATTATTATGTATATTTGCGATTAAATCGTAAAATAAAAATCAGTACAATTTTAGTTTAAAAGATGCTAAAATGCGCATTAAGAAAAATACAGCACCGCACTCTCTCATCTTTTAATGTTCCCTCGCTGTTCCGCCTCATTCCAGGCATTTTCGCGCCTCCATTCCCTGGCGTCCGAAATGGTCCCCGTTCATGGCGCTCCCCCAACTCGCCATCCTGCCCTGGTTCTTTCCGCCTCCCAAAACTCCCTCCTCCTCCACCCACCGTCCGCCTGCCACCCTCACCCCCAAAACCTCCCTTAACTTCTCTATTTTGCCCAGTCCCCCTTCTCTCTTCGCACGCCTTTCACCCAGCCAAAATCGCCGCCTCCACCCACCCGGCCCTAATAAAGGGTGCCCATGCCACCTCCTTTTAATGAGACCGACCTCCACTCGCTCCATCCCCCTCCATCTTCACCCTCGGCACCCTCCGCCCCTTCCTCCTGCCTTGTGCCCGTCTTCGCCTCTATCCGAGAGGCACGAGGACCGAGAAATAGATTTTCTCTCCACTCTCATTCTCGAATCACCTCATACTCACGCCTTTGCCCTTACTCCAAATACAACACTGTTGACATACCGTTAATGTCACGTTAAGTAGCATTTGCTATCCCTGTGAGCAATAAAAAATATTTCCGCGTATTAAATTCTTTTTCTCAGTTTATTTCGGTATTGATTATTGTATGAAAGATAAATCAAAGAGGAAATGAAATGATTTGTCAGAGAGATCAATGGGATATTATTTTGAAGAGAGGAAGGAATCGGAGGAAACAGGCACACGAAAACGAAGCGACAGTTAATATGTTTACTATGGTGGACGACGGACGAGGACATTGGCTAATCCTGGGGTTGCGGATTTGAATCCTGCTCTAGGCATTAATGTGTTTTATTGTGCTTTTCTCAACTAACGTTCGTGGTGGGAGATTTTGTAAGCCATCGAAACACCTTTATTCGAGTAATGACTACAAATGCTAAAGAGAAGGAGAGGAGAAATTGGATGCAATGAATTTCGTCTGCCCTAGTTAAAAGAACAACATTAAATATACAACGAGGGGTAAGCAGTAACAAAAATATATGTATTTTAATACTTGGACGTAGCTATTAACCACGATTTTCAAAACTATAATAGGAAATCGAATTGTTAAATGTTATATACCTTTCTCCATTATTAATAATGAAAGACATGACACAGAAATTGAATATTTTACAAAGGAACAGTAACTCATGAGCATCTATGCGTGATGGATTAAGTTTTTATTAGACAAGATTACATAAAGGGCTGAATAAACTGAAATGAATATAAAAATAAACTAAATATATCAATAATAAAATAAAACAATACATGTGTGCATTCACGAAAGTAAATATAAGTATAATCATAAGAATAGCGATGGGATAAAATAAAAATAAACAGAAAAAAGGAAGCTTACGCTTTTGTTTGTAAATTTTTCGGTAGCACAACCACTTTTTTCAACAGAAGGAGGAATACCTAGATCAAAGTTGATGGGTAGATAAGGAGGGCAGGTGTAGGAAAATGGAGGGAACAGACGGTTTCGAGAGACGAGTATTACAGGTCGAAGGGTGTAGAAGGGTGAGTCGCAAGGAAGCAGGAGGGTACCTTCTAGCGAGCAAGGTTCAAACCCAGGTCTGAGATTGAGCAGTTTGAGAGTTTTGAGCCATAATGGTGGTGAATTCGTCGGTAACGTGGGATTTAGATAAGGGTATAGTGGATTTCAATGCGTCAGATAGATTGGCGGGTCGTTTAAAAGAGACGGATAAGAATTTAGGTAATAAAGGATCTATCCCAAAAGTAAAATCTGTCCCAACAGTTTCCCTATCGTTATACCTACACATGCAGATACATTCGTACAGGGAAATCACTCGATGGTGACAATATATTCAATACAGTAAGTACATAGGATAAGTATAAGGATCGGAAAAAAGGAAGAATATAAGGTTGATGGAGTAGGTGTAAGGCAAGAGATTCCAAGCAGACAAAAAGATTTTCGGGCCATTTTTTTTGTTTAGAATCCCCTTCCTTCAACCTTTCCAATTAACCTTGTGTTCGTCATATTTTGTGTTCCCTAACCCTTTCCTTTATCGTTGTATACACTGTGTCCATCCAATACATGCCCAAACCGATGGAATACAATAGAAAATAACAATAATAATTATACCCTTCCTTGTTTTATAACGTTATATATGCACGCACACGCAAGTATTTATATAAGTGTGTATAATCATTTTTAGTCCAAAATTATTTGTTTTTCTTGGATATTTAGAGTAGTAAGTAAAGTTAAAAATCTAGATTAGATCTATCTCATAAACTAGTGAACAAGCGCAGGAAATTAAAATCGAAAAAATCGAGCAAATAAATACCTTTTCACCAACCAACTCGAAAATTCCTTGAACGGTGGGCGTGTGATAAGGATCATCATTTTCAACACACAATAGCACGCATGCCGTTATCCACCGATTCCTATCCTTTATCTCAGCAGATACCAATGCATAGTTTCCATGTATTTCATTATTGATCGGAAAATTCTACATGAGTTACCAGTTTTTCATGATTTCAATCGTGTATCTCTTATTTCGTATTTCTTTCTCGTTTTTTTTTTTATAAATTGCCGGTTTTTGGCTATTTCGCACCCAAATCGTGATCTCATTCGGCAATAAAATCGCGATCGCACCAATCATTTTTCTAGAGAAATAAAATTCATGACCTTTGGGACGACCTGCACGCAAACGAGCTATTTCAATTTGGTGGGTGTCCGCGTCAGTAACATGACACGAGCACCATATCAAAGATTCTCTCATGATAGATTTTCTAAAATATTATTGGAATCCAATACTACTTAACTTATAAAAATATATAAATAAATATCGTTGCAACACTATGCTGAAATTGTTATGGTCGCCATCATAATAGATTAATAAAAGTTGTAAGATTATATAACATATATTACGATTATTACTTGTCAGGGAAAGTTATTTTGAGCAGTGGTTTGAAGAAAGCAGTTTACCTATTTGACAGTCCCTTGGTGTCTGGATAACGAAGTTCTTCAAATTACTGCTGAAGTTAGTTCTTTTTATCCCTCGCTATAGGATAAGTTCCTCCCATCCCTTCACAGTGACAGTATCGATCGTGAGCAATAGTCTTGATCGTCTGTGAGGGACAGTTGGTCAGTTAAAAAATTCCTTTTCCACATCCCAGTCATATTATAGGTTATTATTTTTATAAACCACCGTTATTTCATCGTGGATTTTCCAGATGCTGTAACCTTTTTAATGAAAGATTGGCAACTAAATCACACCGTATGCCTCAATCTTTCCCATCCTGGGGGTTACTTCAATCTATGACTTCCAGGAACAATACAAGTA
>CM073769.1:77725064-77898826 GCA_037158775.1 Hetaerina titia | reverse complement strand
TATCGTGTTTAGTATTTCAAATTATTTTGACGATAAACCTTCTACATCGTCACACTGATGAGGTTTCTTTGGACATTATGGTATGCATAAAACCATAAACACAGTAATCAACTCGAAGGTCGGTTTAGTAGGTGATGGTAGAGCTCACCCATGTACCAAGCCCAACGGCGTGTGAATATTCACACATTAGGGTAGGGGGGCCAGTTCCTTTCCCTGTGCCGGTTATGGTTTCCCAGGAAAATCTGGTACCCAAAAAATCAACTAGCTTATGGTATGCATATGTATGTGAAATGATGAAAGTATACTTTTGGTTTTGTTAAAGCTATTTTCTGTAGTCATTATTTAAGGAGCTAGGCAGAAATAATGAAGGCATAATATGATACTTCCCTATCAGTGACTAGCATTAAATACTGAGCTTTCCGTAGATTATGTTAAAAATGTTGAAACATCAACGCTTCCGTCAATATTTCAAAATACGTACCACGAGGAGTGGTTGCCGAACTCACCCACTGAATGCATAATGTAATTTGGTGGTCAGCCCTTCTTTGCCGGTGCCCACGCCCCATCATTCACCCGGCGCACCCATTTACCGTCTCTCCCCCACCACGCCCATTTCACCCGCCCGATACGTCTCCGTTTCGGCCCTGAGAGTATCTTATCTCACGGTAATGGACCCGTGGCCCCAAAACATTCTCCTCCTGTGCGTCGTCTGTGCCTCCTCAGCCCTGCCTCACTCCCCCTCCCAAACACTCATCACTACGACCCCGCACTCCGCGACAGCGGCCCCTTCATCGCCTCCATTCCTCCCTCCCGCGTCCGCTTTCTCCGTCCGCGCGCGCCCTCGTGGAGAGATTTCGCTCTTTCCGCTCTCCCTTCATCCCCCCAACCGGTTGCCGAAAGGTATTTCCCGGCGACCGGTCGGTCGTCCGTCCTTCCCAGGACTTCTCTCATTCCCGCACGAACCCCTCCATCCCGTTCACCTCCCCCCCCCGCCTCCCTCCCTCTACCACCCCCCTCCTCACATACCCTTTCCCCGGATTTCTCCCTCACGCCGACCCCGGTGATTTCGGTCCATCCAGCCCCTCCCCTGTACCTTCCCCGCCATCCCCCATCTCCTCATTCCCTTGGGTTTACGGGAGTTTAACTGCACGCTCCTCTCAGGACAGAGGGACTCACACCAAAGCCAGATCCCCTTGGATATGTCCTACTTGCTATAATACCTATCTGTGCGTTTAGCGTGCGTGCGTTTGTTTGCCCACTGGAATATATTTCAGCGGGAGCGAATATTTTAGACCCTCAGGGAGCGGATAAATTTTCGGGAATACGAATTTTTCGAGTTATTTATGTGCTAAAGATGCCCATGAGATGAAGAAAACCAGAGAGAAAGTCTGAATATTGAACATCGGATTAAAATTGTAATTTTACCAAGACATTAAACGCTAAATTCCTTCATTCCATCCTTATTTTAAGAATATCTAATTTGCTTTTATCACGATAAATGCTCGATTTTACATACTGTATATTTTCCTGATCATGGGCTTAGAGTGAATTGATTGTAAAATATCTAAAATGAATCAAAACTCTTTGTAGTGAAAAAGAGCTCACTGCAATGTGTACCGGTATAATCTCCACTGACAATAAAGATTCGTTCTTCGGAAATTGAGCCAGATTGCATAGGTTATTTTTAATAATATTTATGAATTTCTTATTTTTTACTGCAACTAGTTCAAGTTCGACACAAAAAATTAATTAAAATTCGTTGTAAAGCAAATGAGGCATTGAATATTTCATTGGCTTTCATATAATATACGTTATCACAGACCACGCGTCAAGAATCCTAGACGCCTTTGAATGTCAAGCGTAGTAACTCTCCTTATTAACTGTCATCAGTATTCATCACTACGTAACTTATGTACTAAGTTTTGTTAGCGGAACTAGACGATGATTGTTTTTCTTCCAGTTGTTGTTAGATTAAATTAGCTTCTCCAAGTAGGTACGTGTATTATTAAAACGTAATCGCATTGTGCTTTTTTATATACGTTTCTTATGTCATGCTTTTTCCTGAGTTTTTTCCGTTGTTAAAAATAGAATGCTAAGCCAGAAGTTTTTTCCTATTTCTTCGTGAAAGCTCCTTAGGGAAATAGGGTATTTTCGTTAAACTTAAGACATCAATTAATCTTTCTCGTGATATTATGAAAATAATACTCAAAATGTTTTTTACACTTAAGCAACTTTTCAGACAATTTTTCATCGAATTCCCTTGCAGTGCAATTTTTGGTACGTAATTAGCATTTATTTTGCTATCAGAACGCTTTTGGTGGTCCGTGTGCCCCTTTGTGATCCCAATAAGTCTTTGACTTGCCGTCAGGTCTCCCTGGGGCCGAACCACCAGAGTTGGATACATCGCCCATGCCCGAAGTGGGACTCGAACTCGTGACCGTTCGGTTAACTGATATGAATGTAGTCCTTTCACCGGCACACTACCATCCAGATTAGACAGGCGGCAAAGAAAAACAAGATCAAAGAGGTCTCTAAGCATGAAAAATAAGCATAGTAATTTTTCTTAAAATTTAAAACAAGTTAATATTGATTATTAATATTTCAAGTGTAATTTATTCTATTTCAAATTTGAATTATTCGGACATCTTGAGGAAGGGTATTCATTCTAAACTTTTACTAAGTGTTGACTAATATTTCGGATAAAATGTTAATAGAATTGATATTAATATTGGTAATACCAAAAGCTGGAATAACCGTGTTGCTTACATAGAAGACGGTTCTTGAACAATTAAGGCTTACTGTCGTACCTATTCTTCTCCAATAGATGAAATTGACTGTAAATTCCTCTTTCATATCTTATTCAGTAGAATAGTAAATTTCGACAGCTAGAACGAGCTAGAAAATTAAGCATCCACAATAATAGATATTTTTCATTTGACATACTAAGTTAATATTCAATCCAAGTTTTTTATGAATTAACTAATTCAGAATGTATATACTTTTATTTCTATTAGTTGTGTTTTCTTTATTTATGGTCCTGAATACCTCAAAAATTACATTTTTGGAATAGTTAAAAATTCTTCATCGCTTGTGGATGGATTGCTGTACTCAACTGAAACAACGTACTATGCTTTTCTAGTGCGCATTTTTTGGGAATACCCCATAAAAAAATTTAATTATAAATTATATTTTTATCTTCGCTACTTCTTATTACCAAATTATATTGAATCCTATCATTCAATTCGTTTTAATTGGGAAATGCTAATTAAATCCCTTCAGACTAATGGTTGAATCAACTACCATTTCGATAATTTCAGTTGAATTCAAGATTTCCAACTTATTCTCGCCGCGTCGCCAAAATTGATGCAATCAATCCCTTCTTCCCAAATTAGGATTCCTAGTTGCGTCTAATCAGCATTTCTAATGGGTCTTCATCGCAATTTACTGCCGAA
This sequence comes from Hetaerina titia, assembly GCA_037158775.1. NCBI lineage: Eukaryota > Metazoa > Arthropoda > Insecta > Odonata > Calopterygidae > Hetaerina > Hetaerina titia. The sequence goes on along the minus strand of CM073769.1, from coordinate 77,895,374 downwards.
TAAGCTAGCCTATTTGTTCAAAAGTTTGCCTTAATCTGACGCCCGGTAGCTCTTCGGTGCCTTCCCCACGTCCTCTATTCTTCATTCAAATCCAATCGAAGACACACCTCTCGCGCCATGACTACGACGTATCACCCTGCAGAGATTTGTGTCGCCTTTAAAATAACTTTGCTATTCAAGTAAAACGCTACTTTGGAAGAGTGATGGGTTGTTTTTCTTTGCAATTTCCCGTAAGAACGAATTGAAATGGATTTGCCGAGCTAATATTCGCAGATCTTGATACACCTTCGGCCTCATGTCTTTTTAAATCTCCTTTTTTGCCATTATCACCTCAGGACATCACCTTTCGTAATCCAACTGATGTTTACCGAATACGTAATTAAACTCATGACATGATTTAATTTTATAATTTTTTCATACTCCCAATGTTCCGTAGCAGAATCCGTGTTTTTTGTCGTTTTACAATAATTTGAAAGCACATTAAGGAAACTTGGGGGCCTATAATTCAATTAGAAACATTTTTTAACACAGGTACGCATTTCAACATCTGAACAATTCTGATTAATGAAAAAAAGGAATTAAAATAATTATTCCAAGTGGTTTCCATTTTAGGAGTTTGGAATTCCAATCAATGGGCGTTGTAAGACAACAAGAAGGGTAGTGAGTTGGCGAATGTGTGGTGACTTTCTCAATAGAGTCAGGTGCTAAGGAAAATATTTTTACAACTCATTGTCTTCAGTTAAAGTATTTGAAATGTTTTCATTTTGAATAAACTAACAGCTATGAGATTTAAATACTTAGATGAAAAAGTATGACAATAACTCTGGAAACTAATTTTTCTTTTTCATTCAATTTATTAGTACGAAAAAATTAATCAAATTTAAGTATCTGCTGGCCCATAATATTTTAAACGCCCCATACAAATTCTTTGGGATCACTGGGATACTGTTTATAATGTGCAAAAATTGTTCTACGGATAATTTTACCTTTAAAATTCTCACCATGTCTGTGACAAGCAGAACCACAAAATGCAATCACTCACTCATTCTAAGGATTTAATAATTCGTTCCAGAATCGGTATGTCCGTCGTGACAAGTTTTGATACAGACCAGTGAAGATTTTAAATATCTCCTTTGTTGGGCGCTTAAATTTCTACTTCTATTTGAGCTGTAGGCCATTGATGAGCAATATTATAAATCCAGTAGTTCTGCGCTTCAATATGAAAAGCAAAAGACATTCCCTTCGAGCTTACTCTGTTTCTCGGCCATGCAAAGGGGCTGTCAAATATGGGTTGTCATGCACGTCGTAATCTGGTGGATGTTCAATCTTCAATTTACTTGTATTCGTATCTCCCTCCTCATTTCCCCACCCCTCTCCCTCGGCGTCCAAAGACGACAGGGCGGGCTCATAAGTCCCTTGAAAAACCTGAGAAATTCACCGAGAGAAAATTTTATTCCTTCCTATCACTGCCAATGTGCAGGAACTAGCCTTATTTTATCCGTGCATATCATAGGGCATTTTATTTTATCTCCGGGTATATTATATTGTTTTTATTGCAAAATTTAATTTCTAATCCCGACGAGATTACATTATTTAGGTCCCCTGAGTATTTGTTTACCATTTACTAGTTTATGCTCATCTTCATGCCCCTGTGTGTTTGTGCTTGTGATATTTTTCCTAAAAAATATTATGCTTGGTTTCACGAAATTTTATGCTTATCAATTTTATTAAGAGTAGATCAACAAATTGAGCCAAAATCTGCCTATCGAAAGTTTACAGTGACGCCGTGCAAAAAAACATTTTGGAAGAGCGAGAGATCTGAGAACTTTTCCACACCTGTAATTTTCTACCAATAGTTGCTACAGTAGTTTTTATGTTGTCAATTTGATAAAATACTCTTTAAAACACGAAATAAGATAATTATAAGAGGTGATGTAGCATTATTTATTAGTTTCTTGTGTGGCATTACTTGTTTCCTGTAAAACACAGACATTTGCAAACACATACCATCGACTCACACGAGAGCTAGAGTTCTTTATACGTACAACATTTTAGAGCATAACAATATTTGCATTTCCCCTTCACATTTACTTGTGGTATTACAAACTAGATTGTTGCTAAAAGATGAATATGACATAAGGTTTTCAGTAAAATACAGGAAGAGAGATTTGTAAACCTTCCAATTCAAACGCTATTAAACGAGACTAGCCTATATTCCCCATTGTCTGTCACTTGTTTTTACTAAAACTGATACGAATTTTTATAAGGGGACATTTTATTTTCACAATTAAATCCAGTATTTATTATAGGCGCTATTAGCGTGGAACATGCCAGCAATTCGAAAAAATTATTAATCTTTTTAAAATGTTCACTATATATATCATATCCTTCACAAATTGTTTATGTAACATCAGTCATATGCGGATTATTATCTTTAATTGATATTTTTAAATGTACTCACCATAGAAACCCAACCCTGCGATCTCCTTCGCCATAATCGGAGGAATACTGAAATAATACCACCCCGGATGAAATGAGATCACTAAAACAGTACGAATTTAAGAATGAGTTGTAGGAGAAGATGAGTTGGACTTTATTTATTTCTTTAGCCTTCCAGAGGCAAAAAGAAAAGGCTTTCAATAGACCTTAACAATTCAATATGATACCGTGAATTGCGAAATTCTGTCCATAGAAGGTAAAACGGTATGAAAAAAGCAATGCGCTCTCCTCATCAATTTTTTTTGTTATATGCTCGCTAATGTCCCTCTTTACCCTTACGAAGCGACCAAGCTTAGCACATTGATACCGTCCCTAGAGAATCCTGAATGCTCATGACAATTTTTGCTCGTGAGTGGCCTGTAATATTTCACTTTCTTCTCGTTAAAACTCACACTCAACAATATCCGTTTTTTCTTTTGTCTCATCCCTGCAGAAGAAATGAGCAACGTAGTTCTTGCCACTCCAAATTTTTTGCGTCCCTTTTTTTTTTGAACCACTTTGATTTCATTCTTACGCTTTTTGTGAAAAATAAAGGGATGGTACGTATAAACTTTTAAAGGGGAAAATCAACGCCGGAATCGCTATCCGTTTGAATTTGTAGCGTCTCTCTCGAGGACGGATGTACTCTTTGTTTTCTTAAAGTTTACTTATATCGCTACGCGCCTCAACTGAAGAATTACTACCCTTACTTGAGGTATCTTCTATCTCTTCTAAGTAATTACGTGTAGTACTTCTTTCAAGTAACTCCTTAGTTCTCTCCACACAGAAGCTTCTAAGAGCTGTTATTCTTAGATCAAGTTAATTAGTTCTTTTCTCTATCAGAGCTATTCTTTTCTCTTTAACTGTTACAGAATGTGAGGTATTTTTTTGCAACCATGCTAGTAGCTCTAGCTTTAACGTCGAAGAATATTCCATTTAAAGCATGTCATATTCTGTTCTATTAATATTGTATCCTATTGATGCATTTTTTCACTATTCTTAAGATTGATGAATACCTTTACGTCTTGAAATTATATAATGCCATCCAAATCAATTTAACATCCATTTCGGCTAGAATCCAATTTCTTATCGTAAGCTGGATCGTGTTCTATTTTTATCTCTTTCTCTCTTTATTTCTGTCTTATACCTGGTGCGTATGTTGAGAGACATCGTATGCCTAGTCAATTTTTAATTACTAATGAAGTTGGCATTATACGTTGGATCAGGACAATTTTAATCCAGAGCTCGATAAGGATAAAGCATCGTTTAACCTTAGAAATGCTGAAATATAGTGTTGTTGAAAAATGAAAAGCTCTACTTTGACGGTTATTATTAGATTTACGCATTTTTATGAAAGATTATCCCTCGAAATTACTACTAAGCTACGATAAAATCGTCTGGACAAAAAAATGTGTATAATTAGATAATCAAATGATAATGAAGAATGTTCTTAAGTGGGTACCTATACAGCAAATATAAAAATAATTCTTGTTTGTGGTTCAAAGTTGTTGGAAGTTTTTTTGTTGTTTTTTTATTGTCCTAATAAAAGAATATTCACCTCGTATCTTGCTATTTTGGAAAAATATGAATTATTCATCAAGTTGTACGCAAGATAAGCACATCATCAATGACAATCCATTGAAAATAATCAGCAACATCTTTAGTCGTAATCACCCACGAATATTAATCAATCGGAAAGAGAGGTGGAGTTTGAAAAGTAAATCGTTTTTGACCTTATGAAACTATTACCTAGGAAAAGAATCTGGTTCCAAGAAACTGCGGGAGATGCCGCAACAGTAACTTTTAACGGATTCATCTGCTAGTATGCATTTCAGTGCAACAATTCCCGGTCAAGTGGAATGATTTTTACACTCTGAAATTGTTGCAAAGAATCTGATAATGATTTCTTCATTGGAACAAAATATTATCGGTCAGTTAGCTCAAATCCTTCGCGTTTCTCTTGATTTTTTTCAACGCTTTGATCCTGCTTTTTTTCGTAAGCTCAAAACGTTTCACCGACAAGGACTTAAAAATTAAGCCATGAAGTCTAGAACAAGTTGCGGGTGGGATGAGACCCAGTCAATCTTCATCTTCAGCAAGAAAAGGCTTACGGAAATGTTGATACTGCTCATTCGTGACGAGAAAACTTTCACATTCTTCACTCATTTTCATTCAGCTAGGTTACAGGAATATAAAAAGGGCACGCTATCGTAGCCTACTTCAGATTCTCTCCAGAATAACGAACTCCTTTCTTGGCACTCCGATGGTTTATGAGCACTTTCATCGAAGACGTATAATTTATGTGCCACGTTCACGAGATCAAGTTGCCGTCTGAATCTCGGTGGAGGTGATTCCCCCGAAACCCATTTCTCTCTCTCCCGAATGTTTTATTTCCCAAAAAAATTCCAATTCGTGTTTTAAAGGCGGCCTGCAGCATGCCATAATATATTTCAAAAGCCTTACAATTTCTCATTTAACTTAATAACACACAAGAAAAACACCTAGATCCTTCCTCATCAAAATAACAAATTTCTTCCAACCGGTGAGAAGTTTGGAGAGTTAGGGGGAGAGAAAAAAGGATAAGGAAGGCTAGAAAGAAAGGCGGGAATAAATAAATATTTATTTCCTTTCCACATTATTTCTGGCTCTAACTCGCTTATCCCGGCCGACAGCACCCAGAGGTCGTCGTGAGGTTAGCCCGTTGCGGTTGGATTGAGGTGGAAGGGGGAGAAGAATAAGGAAGAGAGGGAGGGAGGGTTAGAAGGAGGGATTTCATGGGTTGAGTGGTGGGAGAGTGAACCAGAGGCGGTTTTACAACGTCCTATTCACAGAGGAACAGAGGAGGAACAAAATTCCAAAGAAAAACACAAGTCCACGAAGTAGGTGGCGAGGTGTAAGGTTGAGGCGGGAGAGAGAAGGAAGGAAGGAAGAAAGAGATTGGGGATTCCCTACCCTTCTATAAGAGGAGTGGCGAAGGCATACTGCAACTTCGGGAAACGGCACCGAAAAATAAGTGTGTGGGTGGAACTTGAAAGTAAAATAGTGAGGAAAGAAGAAAAAAAATGAGGAAATAAGCGGATGATAAAAATTATTTCAATTCAACATAAGAACGAGTATTTTATCAGCTTTAACTGTATGCAGTGGTCTTCCACGATGAAAAGTGTCTCTCCCGGGGTGAATAATGTGAAGTAAAGATAACGTCGTAACTATGTTATATTTATGAAGCCTTTTGACGCAACGGGATGGACATTAAGGGTCACCATTTAGAGACTAGTTTCAAATGGCTGGATAGCGATAACAGATGATTAACTGCAGAGAATTAGACTCGAACTTGCAAACCAAAACGTATGGTTTACATTTTCATCGATTATAATCGAGAAACGCATTGAAGGGGAATAAAAAAGATAGCACACTATCGAATTTTCACTTGCTGTGCTACTTTGTGCAAAACCATTACGCACTGCAGAGGAAATGCCGCAGTTGAGGGGACTCGATACTGTTTTGTTCTTCCGTGATAAAATACAAAAGCAAATGACGTCATGTCTATTGAAAATTTAGAGCCACTTTTCAGTTGTCCCATCCATGTTACCTCTACTGTATTCCCATGAGTTGCAGTAAGTAGGGTAACTACGATAGCATGATAGATCTAATCGAGATTCGAAAAGAGTGTATTGGTGTGGCCGAGAGAAACGTATCATTAGAGTTTGAGCTAATTAAACTAATAAATATTTCTTATTGTTAATTTGTTATAATTTAAAATGTATCGATATAGATTAACATTTATTGTAATCTTTAATTATGATTTTAAAATAATAATGGAATGAAATAATGAACACAAGAATAATAACAGTTAAATCCATTACGGAATAGAGTAATCGATAAACTACTAATTCTACCAACAGCAACTGCGGCATTAAAGTTTTGAAAATAGGATTATTATTATTAAAATAGGATTATTTATTTTCAGAAAAAATATGATCGGTACAGATAAAAAACTAAATTTCTATGTTCCTTTATAGGATGATTCAGCACGCATTCATATTTCGTAATTTCGGTTAGGAAACACGGATAACAGCCGTACGATTCCGATATTTGCCATTAAGAATATTTCCTGTAACAAGGTTAAGTCGACGAGCCAGGATATTTATCCGTATCCTCGTATTTAGGAATAAATAGAGAAGGAAGGGAGAGAAAAAAGTAAAAGATTGAAGAAAATGAGAGAGTATCTTCTTTCTTTTTCGCATAACCTGCAGGGTCTCCAAGTCAGATACCAAAAATGTAAAGGAGTATTTCACGAGGATCGCTTTAGATTTCTGAACTCATGCCTGTTAAATATGTGCGAGCGTGAGCGTTCGTATATATGCACACATTCAAGATTATATATTATTCGTATTATATTTTATATTATCCGTATTAGATTATATATATATACATATATATATATATTTATTTATATATCGATGATGCGGAAGTACTCACGAGAGCAATATAACTTTTGGACGGCACAATAGAACACAGAATAAAAGAATGGGAAGAACTGGAGGTAGGAATGAAAGTCGGAGGGGAACTCGTGAAATCGGTTAGGTTTGCTGATGACCAAGCATTAGTTGCTCAGTCAGCCAAGGGGTTGCAAGCATTGTTGAGTGAATTGGAGGTTCAGTGCGATAAATATGGGATGAGAATCAATATTAATAAAACAAAGGTTATGCGATTTTCCAGAAAGAAAAAGGCTAAGCTAAATATTAAAATAGGAGGGGAAAGAATAGAGCAGGTAGAGCAGTTTACATATCTCGGAAGTGTTTTGGACCAATACGGTCAAAGTGGTAGGGACGTAAGGAGAAGAATTGCGCTAGGCAAGGAGGCTTTCTCAAGGAGGAGGGAGTTGATGACGGGGACGTTGAGTAGGGATGTTAAGACAAGACTCGTAAAAACTCTGATATGGAGCGTAGCTATGTACGGCGCGCGGAAACGTGGTCGCTGAAGCAGGAGGATAGACGTAGATTGGAGGCTTTTGAAATGTGGGTGTGGAGAAGAATGGAGAAGGTGAAATGGACCGAAAGGAAAACAAATGAGGAAGTACTGGAAATGGTGGGTGAGGAGAGGGGTTTGTTGAGAGAAATCCTATGGAGGCAGGAAAAATGGATGAAAGGCGTATTGAGCGGTAGTGGAATGTTGAAGAGGGTAATAGAGGGGAGAATGTTGGGCAAGCGTGGTAAGGGGAGGAACAGGATAGGGATGTTGGACGGGATGAAGGGAGGAAAGAAGTACACCGAGATGAAGAGGGACCTGATATAGATTAGTTTGCTAGGTGGGGAGTCACAAAATGTATATTTGATAGTTGTGTCCATCCAAAAACCTACCTTAACCGGTAGATTACCTAATAATAATAATATATATATATATCAATGATGTACGTAGAAGCACTCACGAGAGCAATATAACATTTGAACGGCACAATAGGGTACAAAAAAGTAGATAACACCTAAAAGGGTGCTCACATTGTAGATTGGTGTTTGAGCTTTCGGCCTTCTCTGAGGCCTTCTTCAGGTCAGACTGGAAGTTCTCGGACTATAAGTGCATATATATATATATATATATATATATATATATATATATATATATATATATATATATATATATATATATATATATATTTATATGTGTATATATATATATTTATATGTGTATTGATATATATATATATATATATATATATATATATATATATATATATTTATATGTGTATATATATATATTTATATGTGTATTGATATATATATATATATATATATATATTTATTTAGAGAGAGAAAGCACTAGTGAAAAAAAGAACCATACAAAAAAGAAAAGAAACTAACACGTTTCCGAATTTTTGGCGGTCAAGCTACCTTTCTCAAGGGGGAGAAGGAAGGAACTGAGGAGATGGCTTTAACATAAGGGATTGGGGATGCTGGATGGAAGAAAAAGGTGGGGAAAGGTTTGCGAGGGGTAGAGTAGGGAGAGGAATTTTTAGAAGTGTGAGAATAATATGGAAGGTTTTGGGAGCGGAGAGGGAGATGAAAATATCTGAAGATTTCTATAGCTTCCGAAGATCCATAAACCTGGCAATCCCGATCGTCCGATTGTATCCTCCCGTAACTCCCCAACGGAAAGGATCTCTGCGTTGGTAGACCACTACCTGCAGTCAATATTCCACTCCCTATCGTAATTTACTAAAGATTCATACCATTTCCTGGAAAGGATAAAATCAAACTCTATCCCTCCAGATACCTAAATTATCATGACCACCATTGATGCCACATCCCTTTATACATCCGTTCCACATTCAGAAGGTGTTTCCGCTCTCCAACACTTCCTCTCCCAACGCCCTAAGCCACACATACCCAGCATTGAATTTCTCCTTAGCCTTTCCGACTTCATCCTTACCCGTAATTCCTTCTCTATTAGCAATAAATTTCACTTACAAATCAAGGGCTGTGCAGCAGGTTTACCCCTTCCTATGTAAACCTCTTTCTTGGTCTCACAGAGAAAATTTCCTGATGAAATAACACCTGAAATCTCTATTGTGGCTCAGATATATCGATGATATTTTCCTTTTCTGGCCACGTAGTACTGATTCCCTGAAAACGTTCATCTCCGACCTCAATGCTTCGTCCTCTGTATTCTTCAATTCTACCGCTTTCTCCTCCCAAATCGCATTTCTAGATGAAAACGTATCATTGATAGGCGTAAAATTCCAGTTTTGTACATATAAAACCGGCCAGCAAATACAATTGTTACATTGTAACAGTTGTCGCTTATATCACCAAAACTCTCCATTCCCTATTCTCTTTCCATAAAAGGGCACAGAATCTGCAATCACCCCGACTCCCTTAATAAATTCCTCTAAAATCTACACCATTCTCTCCTCCAACGAAGTTATCCTAGAGCCCTTTTAAACAAAATAATTGAGCTCATTCCTAAAAAACTTCTACCCTATCCTCTACAACCATAATTTCACCACCAAGCTTTTTTCCAAATGCCCCTCCGTTAGTTTCAAACGCCCCGCCAAATTATCAGAACTTCTCAAATCAACCAATCTACTCCTTAAATCCCCGTCCCGTTTCAAAGTCACTTCAATGCCCTACAATCAACCTAGATACAAAACATATCCCATTTTCAAAACCCGAATCCCATTCCTCTCTCACCCGCTTGTTATCACTTTCCCACCAATTCCCTTCTCCTCGTGTACTTCCAGCAATGTAATTTACCTTGTGAAGTACCAACTATGCCTTGCCTTTTATATTGGACAGTACACCGCACCACTAAATATTAGAACCAATAACCACCGGACCTCATGCAAGAATTCTTTCCTAATTGGGATGCTCCCAATCCCAAAACACGCCTCCGAACAAACACCCCTTTGATAAATACTATCATGTCTTCATTTTAGCATCCCTCCCACCCTCTCACCCCCCACTCAAGAGCAAAACAGTAGAGCAGACTTTTATTTGGCTCCTTGATTCCTGGAATGAAGCAGGTATTAACATTAGACATTAATTACCTCATTCTTCAGATATTTCCATTCCCCCTCAAATGTGTATGTAAAATCTTCCATATTATTCTCACACTTATAAAAATTCTCCTTCCCACACTTTTCGTCGCAAACCTTTCCCCATCTTCCCCTTTCATCTGGCATCTCCGGTCCCTTCCATGAAAACCATCTCCTCAGTTCCGTCCATCTCTTTCTTGAGAAAGGTAGCTTGACCACCGAAAATTCGGACACGTGTGAGTTTAGTGTCCTTCTTTTATGTTTCTATGTGTGTGGTGTTTGTTGTCTTAGTGTTTGTATATATATATATATATATATATATATATATATATATATATATATATATACGAGATGAAGAGGGACCTGATATAGATTAGTTTGCTAGGTGGGGAGTCACAAAATGTATATTTGATAGTTATGTCCATCCAAAAACCTACCTTAACCGGTAGATTACCTAATAATAATAATAATATATATATACACACTCATAAAACCCCACTGCATTTAATGAATATATTGATATTTTAAAATACTTAGTTTTTGGGTCACTTTCTATTGCAATCAGGCATAATCTACGTTCAAGGTGAAAGGAATATAAATGTTTTTTCGCATCTCTCATAGCAAAATGGAAAACTGAATGTGACCAAGACGAAGAATGTGCCAAAAGAAATCGATGAGGGAGTCGTTTCCAGTGTCCCAATAATTTGGTACCTTATTCTACGAGGTTTCCTATTTGGAGTATTTCCTATACGAGTATTCCTATTTGGTATCTTATTCTCGTATTATGCATTCTTTTTAGGCATCATATTCCTTTCTTCTCAATGCCTTGATAACGTTTTCCCCTCCCCTTTCCTTTGGTGTTAAACAATTTAAATGAGAGGCTTGAAAGAACTATAAGCTATATTGAGCTTTTACATGGAGACTTGTGCGTCTTGCCTTCCCCTTATCTCCTCAATCGTATCAGTTTTCTTCATTTGAAAGCTATAAACCCCTGTCCAAGTTACCTCATGCTCTCTCCTTTAAAAGTAAAGGCTCCTATGCACTCATCGGTGATTGGCCAAATTTTTGTGGAATGAATTTTTATTTTTCCCTCCACTTTTCTCGTCTCTCATATTTCTACGAACTTCCTTCTTGTGGTTTGTTGAACGAAATGACTTTCGACTTTCCATTTCTTCCTGATCAAATAAAGACGCCAATATCGAGTTCACTCTCACAAATTTTCTTCTCCACTTCCTGGAAATACGACACGGAACCTTTTCTCAACTCTTACGTAAAAATGGCATCGACCGTACTTGAAACTTGTGGCATTATAATGAAATTCCATTGACGATGAAGAAGATTACCCTATAATTCAATAAGGACATCCATTATTGTTTAATTATAATCTTTCATTGACTCTTCTTTCCTGTATTGAAATTGTTTTATCAATATCAAGTTGGTAACTCTTACTCTTGCCACGAGTTGAAATAATAAATTTTCACTTGTACTTTTCCCTAATAATTGTGTTAAATACTTTTGTAATTGAGTATATTTGCTAGATATTTGAATTAATTTTTGTGATAAAGGTATTTATTAGAATGATGGAACGAACTCATCCTAGCTTGCTTTATTATTACATCGATGGATAAGACAGTGACATTATAATGTCAGTTCTAACAGTAATAAAATACTAGCGACATTCAAACCTCCAGTCAAAAATATTTAGAAACATAAGTACCCTTGAATTATTTAAAAAGTAAATTGTCTGATATGATCTCTCTGTCATCCATCCATATGCCAATCATCGCTGTTTACTCTTTGAAATGGAAATACATATTATGTACATCCATTACTCTGTTTATAGTATTTGAATGAGACGTAATTATGTTCGACATTTTTACCTATGTTATGTATATATATATATATATATATATATATATATATGTATGTATGTTTATTTATATTTCTATGTGTGTGTATATAAATATATATATATATATGTATAATATTCAGGTATACATGCCACCGAGCAACCACAAGGAGGAAGAAGTCGATAGGATGTATGATGAGTTAGAGGATATCATCGCGAGTGTTCCTGCAGGGAAACATTTGATAGTGATGGGGGATTGGAATGCGACGGTAGGCGAAGGAAGAGATGGTGGTGAGGTGGGGGACTATGGGTTAGGCACGAGGAATGAACGCGGGGAGAAAGCAATTGAATTCTGCAGGAGACAGGGGCTAGTCATCACTAACACATGGTTTAGACACCACAAAAGGCGTAGGTATACATGGAAAATGCCAGGTGACTCAGAAAGGTATCAGTTAGATTATATTATGGTTAGGCACAGGTTTAGGAACAGTGTGATAAATTCGCACAGTTTCCCAGGAGCGGATGCGGACTCTGACCACAATTTAGTTGTTATGAAATGTAATGTTCGTTTCAAGAAGATAAGGCAAGGGCGGTGGGTTAAAAAATGGATTTTAGAAGCAGTAAATGAATTAACGAGGAAGGAGTATCAGGAGGCTGTAGAGAAAATGATGGATGACGGTAAAGAACTGAGTGCTATCGAAGAAAAATGGGAATGTATCAAGAAAGGGATATTGGAAGCCGCTAAAGACACTATAGGAACCGTTAACGGGAAAAGGATAAGGAAACCATGGGTAACGGATGAGATGATTGCGAAGATGGATGAGAGAAGAAGATGGAAAAATGTAAACACAGAGTTAGGCAAAATGAAGTACAAAGAGTTAAACAATAAATTGAGAAGGGCCACAAATAAAGCAAAAGAAGAATGGTGGAAAACGCAATGTGAGGATATGGAAAGTTTACAGAAGAAGGGTGAAATTGGTGCTCTATACAGCAAGGTTAAGTTATTATCGGGAAGTAAGAAGGCAAGAGCTGTGCTAACAGTTAAAGATAAATGGGGTAAGATAATAGTTGAACCAGGAAAAATCCAAGAGAGATGGAAGGAATATATAGAAACACTGTATGGTAAAGAACTTAGGCCGACAAGGTTAGACATAGAAAAGGAACATGACGTAGAAGAAGATAGCTTAGGTCCAGGCATACTCGACGATGAAATAGAAAGGGCATTAAAGGAGATAAAAGCAAATAAGGCTGTGGGGGTGGACAATATTCCTGTAGAAATGTTGAAATGGTTAGGGAAAGGTGGGAAAAAGGCCATATATGGACTGATTCGTAGTATCTATGAGGAAGGAACCTGGCCGGTAGATTTTGTGAGATCGGTGTTAGTTCCTATTCCAAAAAAGGCAAAGGCTTCGTCATGTGAGGATTACAGAACAATAAGTTTGATATCCCACGCAGCTAAAGTTATTCTCAGGATCATCAACAAAAGGATAGAGAGTAAGGCAAATGATTACTTAGGGGATGATCAGTTTGGGTTCAGGAAAGGAAGAGGTACGCGTGATGCCATTGCAGTAATGAGATCACTAGTCGAGAGGAATATAGAATACAATCAGGACGTTTTTGTCTGTTTTGTAGATTTCGAAAAAGCGTTTGATAGAGTGAATTGGGAAAAACTAATGCGTGTATTCCAGAAAATAGGAATGGATTGGAGGGACAGGAGACTGATCCGCAACCTGTACATGTCCCAGACTGCTCAGGTGCGAGTGGGGAACGGAGAGTCTGGATGGGCAGTGTTAGGAAGAGGTGTAAGGCAGGGTTGCCCATTGTCACCGGTACTGTTCAACGTATATGTAGAGGAAATGATTAAAGAGGCATGGGAAGAACTGGAGGTAGGAATGAAAGTCGGAGGGGAACTCGTGAAATCGGTTAGGTTTGCTGATGACCAAGCATTAGTTGCTCAGTCAGCCAAGGGGTTGCAAGCATTGTTGAGTGAATTGGAGGTTCAGTGCGATAAATATGGGATGAGAATCAATATTAATAAAACAAAGGTTATGCGATTTTCCAGAAAGAAAAAGGCTAAGCTAAATATTAAAATAGGCGGGGAAAGAATAGAGCAGGTAGGGCAGTTTACATATCTCGGAAGTGTTTTGGACCAATACGGTCAAAGTGGTAGGGACGTAAGGAGAAGAATTGCGCTAGGCAAGGAGGCTTTCTCAAGGAGGAGGGAGTTGATGACGGGGACGTTGAGTAGGGATGTTAAGACAAGACTCGTAAAAACTCTGATATGGAGCGTAGCTATGTACGGCGCGCGGAAACGTGGTCGCTGAAGCAGGAGGATAGACGTAGATTGGAGGCTTTTGAAATGTGGGTGTGGAGAAGAATGGAGAAGGTGAAATGGACCGAAAGGAAAACAAATGAGGAAGTACTGGAAATGGTGGGTGAGGAGAGGGGTTTGTTGAGAGAAATCCTATGGAGGCAGGAAAAATGGATGAAAGGCGTATTGAGCGGTAGTGGAATGTTGAAGAGGGTAATAGAGGGGAGAATGTTGGGCAAGCGTGGTAAGGGGAGGAACAGGATAGGGATGTTGGACGGGATGAAGGGAGGAAAGAAGTACACCGAGATGAAGAGGGACCTGATATAGATTAGTTTGCTAGGTGGGGAGTCACAAAATGTATATTTGATAGTTGTGTCCATCCAAAAACCTACCTTAACCGGTAGATTACCTAATAATAATGTATAATATTATCCTTTCCTTTTCCATGTAGAGTGACTAATTCATACATTATCCTGTAAATGACAGATTAACTGATAATTATTTCATTATCTATTTTTATTTCTATTCACGCTTCATTTTATAGTTTTTAGTTACCCTGACAAATAAATTACAAATGTGATTAAGGAAACTTTACGCAGTAAGGTGACCTACTTCTGAGAATGATAGTCATATAAATCCAGTCATGTAAATCCTAAATGAATAATTCCTAGACATTTGGGGCACTTATGGTAATAGCAACTGTAATAGGATATTAGGGCACCGTGTCGACCTCTTTATTAAATGCTATCAGGCGTTTATGCACTATCCACCGAGAGCTGTTAATGTTAGAGAGCTCTCACGTTCCATAAAGCGAATCAATCGAATGCAGTCACGCAAGGCGCCAGTCAGAAACTGAATAGATTTAGTAGTTCTCGTTGTACCTCCTTTGAAATGTATGTTATGTCATCGGACTCAGAGGTGCTTCAAGCCTTCAGAATTATGATGCGTGATTTTGTGTGTAAATTTCTACAAAAGCTTTTATTTTATATTTGTCTTCTCAATAAAATGTAAAAGCTCCATTAAAGCATTAAATTGTATCAGGACCCACTTAGATTTGGAAAAGTCTAATGATGCTCTTTCTTGAAAGTCACGAGTTCCCCCATCGTGCATAAATCGTGTAATTTGTTGAGCTCTAAGGCTATGTTTGATCAATTCCAAGAAAGGCAATATTTTATGTACTTCATGCTGAAATTTTATTTATATTAATCGATTCGTCCTCTAAATCATTATTTGAGGTTCAAGAAAGCTTTCTAATATTCGATTTCCCCACCCTCCATTCCTAAGTCCTATTTCATTTTGAATTTGGGTCATGAAAGTTTTAATTAAAGTAATATCAAATACGCTTCTTTATTCTTGAATGGTACGACTTCCTTTTCTTTATTTGATAATGGCCTTTTGACGACTAAACACATATTTCATCAAGGAGTACTCAGTCATATTTTTATCAAACTTCCAACATTCACGAGTAACATATCACCTCTCGCTCAAACAATTCGATACAGGAACGATTTTGGATGAAATTGACTCCAAACTAAACGTGTAAAACAAGCCAAAAGAAGAGGGGAACCTTTCATCAAGATGGGGACACCGCAATCTGGAGGTGTGACTCTTAGGAGTCACACCTCCAGATAGTGGGGGATATTCGCATCAACAGCCACATTTTATCGTCGGGGATCTTCAAAGCACGGTTTGTCGTGAAGTCATTGTCCTCGGCCACGTTCTGCCTCGTTTAAGTCTCCCAATTTCTCCCTCCAATCTCCGGTTCTCATTTGCTGGACAAGAGTCGGTGACCTCGTCCCTCCGTAATTCCCTCTATATCTCTCTCTCTCCTCGTCTTTCATTTCATTTGTCCCAGTGCACAACACCCGCTCTACCTTTTCACCTCATTCCCATATCATTCCTCTTCAAAGTCTTCATTGACCCAACTGCAAATCTCCCGTGGAGTGAAATTAAATCGCAAATGTAAACAAAAACTCCCGACCTCTCCGTCGAAGTCACTGCAACACTCTATATTTCTCCTCTTAAGTATAAAATGTAGGTAAACATTAATAGAAGCACGAGATAATTCAAAGGGAAGCAAAAAGTGTTAATTACGCTGAGAGGGATATAGTTTATTTTTTAATTAATTTAACCGTTGATGTGACTCATGCCATGCACCCAGCAAGCCTTCTTCGAGGGTTCTCGAGTAAATCTAACATTTTGTTCTTCAATAGGTAATTCTCATGCAGATGTACGTGTATAAAAGTGAAAATATGTATGTGAATTCCCTTGAGCAATGGTTTTTCTCCAATTATATCCATGAATCCATTCCGCTTTATTTCATCTATTTGAGCGTTCAGTCTTCGAAAGATTTTCTCTATTCACTGGAAGTATTAGTGAGTGATGATTAATAAGACAACCTCTCAGTGTAGGTAAGCAACTCATAGGAAGCACTAACCAATTAGCCAATTATAATAGCAATTGAACGATTTCGAGTGATTATTCTTGGGAAATACACCTAGACTCTAAAAAAACGATGTGAAAAAATACTAAAACTGATCGCAGACACATCACAGTTGATGCTCATAAGGAAATACCTTGAACATATCAAATACTTGGTCAAAATACAACGATACATGAATTCCCTTGCGAACCTTACTGTAGAAAATATGACCACGAATTGGCGAAAACAATTCCCTCTTGATCAGTACAATTTAAAGATTACCTACTGGTTATGATGCTTATTTCTTCATCATCAGAGTAATCAACGCAAAGTATAGTTCTGATTGGTGAAAGTTAGAGCTCCCTCCGAGCTAAGCCTTAAGGTGTGTGATATTAGAATTCATATTAACATTAGTGGAGGCAGTTCCTTTCTCTGTGCCCCCATCCAGTTTTCCACAAAGTTCTGGTGAAAAGCATGAAATGAAACTTCTATGGTGACATTTTCCAAAGACTTCACCCGGGATAATAATCCACCATTCTCCGATTAGCAGCCTGTTTACATAGACCACTCCTACTCGTTTATGAATCGTGTCAACTCTCACGACCAATCTTCGGTTTCGGGAGCTAATTGAGCCTTCGAGACCAACACTTCACTTTCAATGCACTTTAATGCTAATTTTATCCCGTAACTATCATTTGTCACCGTGAAGAATTCCACCTTACCATATATTTTTCCACGACAATTTGCGGGATTAAATGTATAATTTTTCCGAATAACTTTACGTGGGCAGCATATTCGTCATGTAAATACGTCCATAACTCATAGGTTAAACGAAAATGCGACACAATTTTTATCCACTAGGAGATATGACGGTTGCATTATTGTTACTCGCCTAAGTCCATGATTTTTTTTAAGAATTTTCGTATAGGTCACGCACGAGCAAGATGGATAATTCCTCGTATCGCCCCAGTTAGCATGTTAAACATCTGCAAAAAGCACAGCATTGATGCGCTGCGGGTTGCGTGCATTCACGGCTCTAAAACCCCGGACGCGGCATAAATGTTGCATCCGCACAATCCGTGACATTCTTTCCGGAGGCGCATGGGGAGAGATGATGGTGAGAGGGGCGGGGAAAGGAGGACGAACACTGCGGGGGAAGTGACTGATAACGAGAAATCTCTCCCACCTCCCCCTCCCCCCCAGAGTCTTCACGGTGCGAATGCATTCCGTTGCATCGCCGAACACATACATGCCCGCGCAGACGCCGCATAAAGATCAGATTTTGGCAGAAGCCAGACGTCTTTACTGCTTTTCCTTCTCACGCCATCCAGTGGAGGGAAAAGGATTGCGTCTGTCCTGAAAGGACCGTGACTTTATGCAACGGCTTGCATCCCACAAAGAAGCTTGCCAGGAGCATGCGCCTGATATATGTCTCGTCTCTCCTCGCATGAGAAATCGAACGGGTAGATAGCCAACGCGATGGTGTTTCGTGCTCAAGAAAAAGGGTGATTGAGAAAGACACGTGCAGTACACACGTTATATATGTGACGGAGGCGCAAGTAAAAAGGGAAATATCTTGTGTTTTTTCCCCCATCTTCGATCCTTTTACGTGCTCACATGAGAAAATGAAGACTTCATTCCCGTGTGCTCAGTTCCCTGAATGTCCACAAAATATATATTTTTGCCAAGAAACGACGGATGATGACCGTGGTGAACGGAGGTTAGTTGAACACAAAAATACTTGGGACTGCAGATAGTTTTCGCTGAAAAAATGAAGATTCATGTATCTTAAAATTTTAATGTCTCAGCGTGCACCCTTTAACGTTGCCATTCCCTATCTTTTTCTCTTGGCCGGATTTCTTGGTTGCATCTGGTGCTGGATTTATTACCATGGTTGCATCTACACTCCATAGTGGCCACATAACTCCTCTCTCTCTGGTGTAAAACTGATTGTTGTTTATCGTTCCTGCGTTCCCTTTCCTTTGCGTTTTAGAACGATCGGTAAATTCTGGGAAATATTTTTAGTTTTATCGCGCCAAAAATCTGAATTGTGTGTCTGCGACGTCTTATGCAGTCCTTTATTTATGACTTAAAAGTGCTTTACAAAAAGAGATCATTGGTTTCCATAAAATGTTCTCAAACAATATGGAAATATGAGGTTTGTTTCCAGTTTTCCCCCACTGTGCAAAGGAGTATAAAATACATATCTTCCGAGTGGGGAATATAGGAATCGTAGGAAATTCACTGGGTTAAAACAGTTCATTTAAAACCTATCCATGTACGATTTACAACCCCAATTGGTATCTGGAAGTTTTACGTCTTAAAATTAATTGTTTCCCCGTGTTCATGAATATCAAATCTTAAATTTCCCCCTAAAATGGCTAATTATGGAAACACTGTTTCAAACAGACGTTAAAGTATCAGCAGCCATGTTTAACGCACTCAACTTTATTCGTCCTCAATGAATTTAACTTTTCAAGTGACCATCTCATAATATAACTTGTGTGAAATTATTCCATCTCGTAACTTTTATCATCTTTAACATCGCGGCTTCCACTCCTTCGCGGGCCGGCGTTCTTAAGCCCTTTCGTCCTTCTAGTCCGCCAACAGGTGGAGCAGTGGGCCGTGTTTTCACTCAAAGAGACTCCGGAACCGCTCCGTTCAAACCCACCACCGGTAAACTCCTTCCTTCTCCGGGAATTTTCCAAAAGCCTCTGCCGCAATCCGGTGTGGCGCCGTATCTGCGAGAATGTCGGCAACCCTTCCAAAATCATTCCGCCTCTAAACCTTTCAAGCCCGATTCGTAAACCTTAACCCAAAACACTCCTCTGCCCCTTCTCCGCTCAATCTCTCCCTCGGCGACGCTCACGCACCGCACGGCCGAATACTCCTGAAACCACCGCTACAACTCGGCCTCACCCACATCACGAATGACTAATTCTTGCTCATTCAATTAGGGGCCCGAAAGGAGGAAATGTGGCTCGAAGGAGAGGCGGTGGGAGTTTGATGTAGGGATAGAGGAGAGATCGGTAGGAGGCTAGGTGCAAAGTTGAGGAGAACGAGGGTGAAATCCTCTCAGGCAAACACGTAATCTACCAAAGAGTATAACTTGCTGCACGTTCTAATTTTACACTTTTTGCGTAAGCATATGTAAACCTTCAATTACTCCTCCCGATCTTTCTGTTCATGTCTCTTCATCATTCCCACACGTGAACCTTTACTCCCTCAATTAATATACTTTTAACTTGGCTGTCATCCCTGAGGATTCACAGCCCTTGCTTATGTGCAGCGTGAATCTGCATAAGGATTTTACAATTTACTTAAGCTTTGTAATAATTCAGTAATCGCTTTTAATCTACATTGTGTAAAGATGAAGAACTTCCACCGATAAAAATCTCCTTCCAAACTAGTTGTATTCTTGTTATAAGCGGTTTTTATTTAGTTGTAAATCCAACTATATCTATAGTGGTTAGTGACTGCATGTCGATATGCACGCTGATATGGAATTTATAAAGTAATATTTTATTCAGTTTCGTAATCATTTTCTTGTACAGGGTAAAGGGAAACAAATTTTTACTTGAAGAAAAACTTCGTTCCGAAAGTTCATAACAAAAAACGAGCGAAAGCTTCATTTCTAAACTTGGTAAATCTCTTCTTTGGATTACATAGCCAAGAGGAATATTTTTCTCATTGAAGGTATAATTTATTGATTAGATAACGTCTCTCTCGAATTGGTTTACTAAGGGCTAATAATTCAATTTTTAAACTATTTCATTTCAATATGCTAATAATTTAGTTTAGTAGTCTGTCACCATGGGATATTTGAAGGATATTCAAGCTTCGGATTATGCCAAAATGTCATCGTAACAATTTTATTCTGTCATGTAAAAAACCCTCACATTTATCATGAAATTATAATGTCTATTTAATAACATAGTGTAAGCTCATTCAATATGAGATTAGTTACATAAATATCAGTGCGTTTAACCACCATCACACAATTATTGCTGTTTCGCGCATTTCACAAAAATACAGATAGAGAATGATCCTCCAGCCCCCTTAATAATCCACTATTTGTGGTGAAATAGTCATACTTTCATACATATTGTTCAGGTCAGCGGTTTCAGCTCGTATTTTTATTTTATTCATTTTCACATTCCTTTACATTACCCATTATATTTACATCAAATTAGAATTTTTTTCCTAAAAATTTGCTTGAATTTCATTTACTTTGCATAAAATTATGAGTTCATTTTTTGTTACACCCTTTTCGGGTTCTTATTACCCTCGATGAACAGAAAGTAGTTTGACTGAATAGGATCTAACAATAAAATCAGCAACACGATTTAATCATTGTATTTCTCATTTTTTTCAGATTTAGATACTATCTCTTAAATGTTTAAAGTTGTGGGTTTGAAAACAAAGCTGACAAAATTTACGAAAGTTACTTTAACGTCAAATTTTAACTTAAACATTTCTTTAGAGACCACACCTCCTATTCCTAGTGCACTTCCTAATGCTCTTCTATTCAGTGTCTTTAGAGTAATTTCACCTCACTATTCTCATATTTACTTGCATAAACAAGTATTTATAGATTTTGCATAAATGCTCAAAATTAGATATATTTAGTGTTGCGTATTATGTGGACATTCATATGTGTCAATATGGACAAAAAAATCATATCTCCACAACGATAATAACCGTCTCTTGACTAAAAACCAGAGCCGATCCACCCAACTTTCCGATCAGCACAATACTTAGCCTCTCGTGCCTTTAATTTGCTCTCCCGTCTTTCCCGTCGACCCCCTTCCCGCTCACCCCCAATCCCTTTCTGGCCGCGGCTCCTCTACTCCTTAATTCTTCGCCCACAGTCTCCCGCTGAGAAGTCGCCGTCCTCTCTGTTTTCCGGCACCCCCCACCCTCCTCAACCTCCCGATTCCCGTCGCCCTGAATCTCTTTCCCTCCGTCACACACACACACACACATACACACACTTCCACTACCTCCTCACCGCCCTCATCCTACATCCGTCGCACACACATTCCCAAGTCGGGCCCCACCCGCCCCCAACAAAGGTAATGCAATCAATGGGTACGGAAACAGCGCGAGGGGCAGATACAGAGCGGGTGAGAGAGGGGGAGTGTGTGGGGGAGGGGGGGATGGGTGGGCGGGCTTGGAGGCTGGTTACGGCTGTGACGGCGGCTGATGGCGGATGGGAAACGGCAGAGGGGAAGGGGTGGGGAGGGGGATTAGAGAGGGTGGCGGGAGGGCCGAGTTGAAGGGGAGGAAGGGTGATGGCTCGAAGGAGGTGCATGTGGAGGGAGGAAAGGAGATTGGGAAGGACCGGTTTGGGAGCGGAGTGGGGGGCGAGCTGGGGAGAAGACGTGACCGAGCGTGAGCGAGGGGGCGAGAAAAAGAACTTCGAAGGCGAAGGGGGGCAGGAAAAGCGGCGTGAATTAGTGTCTTCCCTAGGAAAGTAGAGGGAAAAGTACGGGAGGAAATACATTTATTTATGCATGCTTTTATTTATAGGAGTTGTCAGAAATGATGAATATTGAGGAGGGAAAAAGTTGTTGGGGAATTCATCGGGGAGTGAGAGAAGAAGAGAGAGAAGGAGAGATAGGGAGTGGTAAAAAAAAAGTGGCGAAAATCGCCTTCGCGATTTTATTTATTCGCCGGCACCTCAGTCTGTGGTTGTGGCACGTTGATGAGAGCGCCGGTGGGTATTGCACGTACGTCGGGGGCGTGGGGGGGGGAGTGAAGGTTGGCCGCATCGTGTGTTTGCGTGGCGATGTGAAAAATAAACAGATGAAGAAAAAAATAAACACAAAGACGGCCCTGAATGAAGAAAGACGAGGAGATGGGGGGTTTCGGGGGAGTGCAGTATGGGGAGGGAAGAGACGGGGAGTTTCTTGGGAGGGAGAAGAGGAACGACTGAGAGAGATAAGTACGATGCACGGCGACGGAAGAGGAAGCGGCGTATGGGAGCAGTGAGCGAAAGATAGAACGGATGGAGGGAGGGATAGAGAGAGAGAGAGAGAGAGAAAGAGAGAGAGTGGCTAGGGGGTGGAAGGAGGAGGAGTTGACTAGCAAGCAGTAGCGAGGGATGGAAGGGAGTCTGGGATTTCAGCAACTGCAATGCGGCAAGCGGCTGTCTCCGCTTGGCCTTTCGCAGTTCGGGTCAGCTGTGGGAAACCGTATCCCGGTGGGAGGAAAGAGGAGCAGCGGAGGAGGTGGTGGGTGCGGACGGGGTTTGGGGGAGGGGGAGAGAGAGGGTGCGGGACGGAGGGCGGCGGCGAAGAGGAGAAGAGTGGAAGAGAGATATAGAGAGATGGGGCTTCTGCACACACGAAACTCCTTCGCCCCCTTGCTTACTCCCCCACTCTCTTCCGCACCCACCCACATCGCCCAACAACCCCCGCGCAATGCGGGGCGCGCCGAGGATATAGGCCCACCTTACGCGTCCGTTTGCCCGCTCTCTCGAAGGATTCCCTCCTTAGGCCACCTTCCCCCGCCGCCGCCCATCCCTCGCCACAACTCCACTCCTCCCTATACTCTCCCTTCCTCCCATCTTCTTCTTCTCCCGTTCTCTCTCCCTTCCTCCCTCCGCCCTCTTCGTCTTTCTTTTTTCCCTTCCAGCGTTCCCTTTTAATACGCAACCAACCTCTGCTCTAGCCCCGCAGCCTTCCCTCCTGCAACCTTTAAGAAATCTTGGTCCCAAACGCCACTCCTCCGTTCGTCCTTCCTTTCCCTCCACCTTTCTCGCATAGTCTTTATTTCTTTCTCCGCCATCCTACTTGCTTTCTTCCTGTCTCAAAAGGAGAGTGAGAGAGGAAGAGGGTTGGTGGAAGCTTCACCTTAAGGCCCCTACACGCAACTTACCCCCACCATAGAAACTCCTACTCCCCACTGCGTCTCCTCTCAAATCTCTCTCCCTTCCACTTTCTCTCTCTCTCCCTCTCTTCTCCCGCCCTCTTCCGTCTGCCTCCTTCCCTCCCATCCCACTCTCTTGTTCTACTCTTAATCTCCTTCACCGACCTCAGCCTAAAACCTCAACTCATCCACAAAAGCTCTCTCCCTCCCCTTCCTCGGCCCAACCCCTTCACACACACACACTCACAGCAACAACCTTCTGCCTCGTCCCACGCACACACCTCCGATACCCCATCTCCTTCTCCCCTGGCCCAACCCACCCCTCCTCCTCTAAAATTTCCCTTCGCCACCCTCCCCGTCCGCCCACGTCCTCTCTTCGTCCCCCGACCCCTCCCTCCGCCCAAATGCCGATACCCGCCCAGCCACCCCGCTCGACTTACTCATCCCGGCATCACGGCATGCTCGGTTTCCCCCGATCCGCTCCCTCGTCTCCCTTCCGCCCACGGGATTCTCGCCCCCAAACAATTAGAGGTCAGCGCGAACAAAAAACGGGACCTCGCTGTTGTTTGGGAACTGTTGGGAAACCATCTCGTTGTATGTGCGGAGGATATTCTTCAGTGATGGCAATACCAGCGCACTTGCTTTTCCCTAACTCGGCGCGAGGTGTTTTTAATCGCTTTATCTCCGTGGTATCAGATTTTTCTCAAATTTTGATGCGATGCTTTCGTTTTAATGTGGAAAGCATAATATATTTGTGATCTTCATCGTATTCATTGCGTGTAAAACATTTATAGGTTTTCTGTTTTACTAGAAAGGTTGGTTATCTATAGTTAAAATGATAGCTTCAGGTTAAAAATATAAATTCAAATAATATATCTTACAGTTCTTTTATTTGGTTCATAAATTACTTCATCATTGTGAGATATCATTACCAGCGAATGATATAAATTATTGTTGGAATCAAAAACTTCTTCTGTGCAGCTCATATTCTGTCTGCCGCTGAAAGAAGTTTATTCAGCGTACTAATACACTGATCTCACCTAAAACTCTTTTCCCTTTCTCGCACTCCCCAAACGCCAACCTCGAAGCCGACCTTCCATTTTTACTTCTTGACATCTCTTTCTCTCTCAAGCACACTATCTCTCTCTTCTCGTCATCCCCCAACCCACATCTCCGACTCTCCTCACCCACGAAATCCTCCCTTTCCCCTAGCCTCTCTCGCTCACCCCTCTTTTCTCCCCCTCTCTGGGTTCTACCCCCTTTCACCTGACGCCCCGCGCCGATACGCCTCGGCTGCTTTAATGCCCGAGGTAATCTCCGTACTGTCTGTCATCCTCTAAGGCCTCTGGTTACAAGAGATGCGAGAGAGAGAGAGAGAAAGAGAGAGAGAGAGAGTTAGAGACGAGGAGAGGGAAGGTGGGAAGCGGGAGTCTCGAGGCGAAGGAGTTAAAGAGGGAGGAAGGTTTGAGGGGATCTCCGCGCCGGTTTAAGTATGCATGCACCCGCGGCTCGTGCTTGCGACGAGCGTTATATTCGCATAGGTATCATTCAAGCGACCGACGCCGTCACACCACTCCGCGATGCTCAGCTGTTTTTCGTGTGCGTTTGTTGCCGTCGAGTGTTTCGCCGTGCGCCTCTTCTTCCTCTTTTCGGGCTCGGTCGCCGCTTCCGTGTGCAAATGCTCCTCCTCCTTTTTTTCTCCCTCTCTCTTCGCGTTTTATTTCCTTCCCCTCTCCCCCCCGCCACTGATCTTCTCTCCTCCTCACGTCCTCGAGTCGACGCACGTTTTAAAAATATAAAAAGATGCTCTCTCCACGGTCTTCAGTTCTCCTCCCCTCCCACCCTCCGAGGGTCGTATACTTTTTTTTTGTATTCCCTCAGTAACTAAGGTTCAAGGGGTGGCGAACCTGAGGTTACGACTCATCTTTGAAACTTAAAGCTCAGCATTATGCAACACTCGTAGGATTCCCTCGGAATAACACGTAATTCGCTAAAAATTTATAAAATTATTGGATGAGTGCCTACACTAACTAGCTGAGGAATTTTAAAAGAGTGAGACATTTAATTTTTTTCAGCAAGTTGCCCTTAGGGTATTTCGGTTCGGTTTACCCGTTTATTTAGTCATCTTTGAAATGCTCGTGACTTCTATCCAAAGTGTGCATTTTGTTGCAAGGCATGATGCAGAAAGAGTTTTATTCGTTAATAAATTTTACTATAATTATGTAAGCAACGTTGATAGCAAGAGTGTAGGAGGTATTTAGCTACTCCGAAGAAATGTCTCACTTCATTTTATGAAAGCATTTTTGAACCCTGTTATTCGGTCATGGGACTCTTGATCCTCGGTGAAAGATTCGATGCTTTAAGCATTTTCAGTAATAGACACGTATTTTCTCGAACCTAAAAACCCACTATTGAGTCCACTGTAACATTTGTCTTTTACCTTATGAAATAATTGCATAAATAAGATCTGATAGATTGATGGCTATTTATTTCCTCTTTATGTAAACGGGTTTTTATTTAATCGAAGTCTTAATAGCCCAGCAGATCTAAGTCTAATATATCGCTTAACCCATTCTTAACATATGGTAATGCTAAGAAAAATGATATATCACTCATAGCAGCTATATATGTTGAGATACCTCGAAAATGTATGTCTTGTTATCGGTTGAGGGGAGGGATCGATAAAGAAGTGGGTTTCCTGACTTCCCACGCTGTGCTTTGTATCGTTTTCCCTGTCGTTTCATATATGCTTTCAGGATGTCCTTCTCGTTTAACTTCATTTCTTCTTCCCTTTCCTCCGAATGCATATTTGGTTCATTAACTTATTGTGGTGAATTCACTTCAAATCCTTATTATACGCACCTATCTTCTACAAGAGAATAAGAATCTTCCACGTAGGCCACCTCCGTTTTATTATGATTCCTCAACTAATTTCTTCTGCATGGTTTTAGATCTCAAGGAGTTCGAATGCGACTGTTATCGGTAATGGTCACATCGGTTAGGATGAGATACGGACTACAGCGTTTCCATCCGAGGAAACTTACTTTTGGTGGAAGTTTGCACCTTTTTATGTGGGTGAATGTGTGAAATGACCTACCTTGTGTACGTGGTTCCATATTTAAGTGGGAGTGGAGTCGGTTGAATTTTGGAGTGGTTAGCTCACCAGAAGTACTCTTCCTGCACCCACTTTCAATTGTGCTCTCTAAGGGATTTGGAAGCGGAACGAATATTATAACATATAATGTTCTCATATTTTCCAGTAACATACCTGGAACAAATTTGAGGGAATGCACCTATGTTTATATCCCCAGCACAAAGTAATTAAGTTTGAAATTAAAATTTGAGCTTTCCAATTTCCCTTTGCCTTCATCAAGTGTAAGCTTTGAGGATCCGATGCTATGCTAACTCAGGACGATGATATTTTCAGCAAGAGTAATGCTTATTATGAAAGCTGTGGTATCGGTTTCTTTCAAAATACCGTCCGTTCCAATTCCACTTCTTCTGATTCCACTCATTCCGAGTCCCACGACTCCCTCCTCGCGCATTTCGACACGCCGACCGTCGATCTTATCTATCTCTCTCTCTCTCAACATCCACCCTTGTATAAACATCTCCCCCACAGGAAGCTCTCGAGAATCCTAAAGGAGAATATTATTCCCCGGAGCGGTTTTTCCCATTCCTCGCCCCGGCGACCCTTTTTTGTTGCGCAATGACTTCGTCTCTCCCGAGGAATTTCAACCGAGGCATGCGATCGCGAGCGCCGAGGAGAGCAAGCACGCAAGCGCCGCACGCGCACTGGATCTTCCCCCTCGGCCTTCGAAGAGATCGAGTTTCCCCGTTCCCCCAAAACCTTTTTCCCTTCCCTCGCCACTCTCCCTCCCCCCCCCCCAGCCTCCCCCTTTCCCACCTTCAGAGATACGCTTTACGTTCTAATTCCAACGTCGCTTCCATATGCCTGGGAACCTGGCTTTATCTATTTTTACGCTGTTCTTTGGATCCATAGAGCGTTTCAAATTTCTGGATGACTCTTACTCTGCTGGAACTACTTGAGGGGATTGCTTACGATCCTTACTTGAAAGTTATTTGGCAAAATAATCGTTCACTGGAAATGTACGAATCGTTCCTCCTGAATCCTGCGAGGCCAAAATCAAAAATGTAACTACGGGGAGAAACTTTTCCTCTTATTCCCCTCCCGTGCCTTTCAACAATTTCTCCAAAGTAAAAACCAGATAGAGAGCTGAGATTTAAATATTCATTTCGCCAGTTCCGCTTTCTTTAATTTAGAGCGAACTGAGTTCTGTATAGTAGTGTCTTCTTATAAATGAAATTTTTTGCATTGTTTACGTAACACAATCTTTCAATTAATTAAGTCTCTTTCCAAGATAATTAATAATGTCTCTCTTCATCATATACTGTATCCGTAAGAGTTCAATTGATCATAACTTTATAAAAAATAATAAACGACATCACTTCCCTAAACCCGGGCACATTAAAAATGCTTGTAACGTTTTGTACTTAATTTATTTCGCCTGAAATAACTTCATTTTATGATATTACAGGAAAATTTTGTAAAAAAGAAATGAAATACGAAATTACAAATTAATTATATTTTCAAATAATTGGAGGATCAAAGCTTCTTTCGCTCATCTCATGTCCGATTTCATGTTAGAATGACTAAAATATATTACGCCAGCTCACTTTTAAGAATTTGGGTTTATTAAACGGGAAATACGTAAATGTATAAAATGATAAGATCTGCCATATAGGATATGCGTCAAGGATATGAACTAATCATAAAATCATTGACTAGGATTGTAACTATTAAGATCTGATATGTTGATTTCTGAAGTAGAATTGGAAGAAGAAAGTGTTGCGGAATTATGAGAAAAACAAAAATTTGCACTTTTCCACAGAGTTAAATCTGTGGAAAAGTGCACATTTTGTTTACTCATAATGACTAACTTCCACTACATCTCGCCTGAATCTCTTGAATATGTTGCGGAATTATTATTGGGAGGAGAATGTGAGTCTCTCGAGGCAGGAAGAGAGTGAGCTAGACCAAAAGACAAAATTACAGGGCACTTGAATAGACTTTTTATAGAAATTTTATAAACCGAAAGAGTAAAGGTATTTTAGATCATTAGCGTTAATACTAGACTGAAAAATCCGCAAGGAACGATGAACATGATCGGTTTTCCTTCGCATATTACGTGATCACAATAATAACTAAGTTTAGCTGCCAAAAAATTTGTGATTCCTGGATATGCCGTCTATTTTTCCTTTAATGCGCACTGTGCAATCTTATAAAAACCTCCGGTTGGAATAAAGTGTCCTAACATAAGCTTAGGAGCTGATTTATAAATAATTGATCATTTATCATCAAGCACCTAGAATTCTTATGCATCACATATAGATTTAATTTAAGGCATCAGATTTTCTCTTAACTTATGGGAATCGCAATGCATTACTTTACATATGCGTGCGAATTCATGTATGGGTATTTCATAAGCTTAACTAAAGAAAGAGCACTCTTTTTCCTTTTTTAAGGATATAAAAAGTATATTTACTAGAACACTCTTCTGTCCTGCACTCGTCTACTATTGCTATTAACAGAAAAAGTTTTCCATAGTCAATCGACCGAAATATCTAATATGTTATAAATTAGTATACCCTTTAGTGAAATTAATAAATTTACTTAGAAAACCAAAACGCTTTTTACCTGATTTATTCATGTATGCCTAATGGCTTCTTAGTTTCATTGTAAAGAAATTCTTCCTAAGTAACGCCTAATTCCTTCCACCACAGTGCGCAAATTGTCTTGTACTCGTAATGTTAACAGAAAATGCTCCTGCTTTCCCTACCTCATCAATTATGGACGTTAAATTATATCATCATTATCGTGCACTATCAATTCTAGCCTTAGGTTTTTAACAACTCTCCAAACTATTCTATTCCTTGCCAATTTCTTAATTCCCTCATAGTTGATGGCACCGAGAGCTTTCATTTCCTTCTTCTCATAGTTCATCTTTGATCCTCCTCTGTAAGTCCATCGCTCCATATTTCTTTCAACTAGGTTTCAATAGTCAATCCTGCCTATGGACGTGTCCAATTAGATTCTTCTTCTTCTTGTAATTTTTTTCAACATACGAATCTCTTCACCCGCTTATTTAATGGTCATAAATCTTCTTTTCTCTGTTTCTCCTAGCATCCACTCCACCGATTTTTGCGGAAGTGAACTCTAAATATAGGTTTTTTGCTGTTTTGTACTACTGCTATTTGCCGTTCATAGTTATTTCTTCTTACAGAAATCCTTCTTCTTCGCCCATACTCAGCTTGCTGGTTTCATTTTGCTTCTTCCAATCATGGTGATATTGCTACCTAAATAGGAAATCACATGTCCAAAAACTTCCTTTTGTCCCAGAGTATCAATCCCGAGTCTTATTTAGGGATTATTTTTCCTAATTTGACTGCAGACCGTTTCTCTAGACTTTTTTTGTTTATATTTTCTTTTTTCTCTGGAAGTAAAGTTATGTCATCTGCAAATAATAAAATGCTTTTGCTTTCTTGGTGGAATCGAATGGTGTTTAACCTTCTTATCTCTTCCATGGTCTCATTATTTACCTTTTTCACGTACACATCAAATATCAAAAGCGATAATGAGCAGATCTGAAAAAACTTCATTTTTACTACCTCCCTACTTCCACCATAACTCATCACTGTTACCCTCCATATAGTGCGTGTGCCATTCTCCTGTCATAGTTTATCACAATTTCTTTTACGATAAGTGGATTACTTTGACAAAAACTTTGAGGAGCCACATAAGTGATTATTTCTTTCTAGCTCATCGTAGAGAAGAAGATACTGAAAGATTAAGTAATCATATTAAAATATTTAACGATAATATTTTTTTATATTAAGCCGCTGAAACGAAATCCGCTTGCGAAAACTATTTATTCCAGCAAATAATTATGATAATTTATAGTATTTTGCAAACAGGCCATTAATTTGGAAATAATATTTGATAAATGTGGAGTAGTGAACATTTTCATGAAAGAGAGCTCTTTCTGACTCCTCAGTCAGTAACTCGTACTCCTCGTACCCTGATGGTGTGACAGGTCGGCATGTGCGTGGAAAAGAGCCGTAGCTTAATTAAAGTACCTCAAATTACATGGGTAAATAATGTTTTTTACCGGTAACCTGAATAAAAAACTTCTCTTAAAAATGTTTTCTTTTCAAAGCTCTTTTCACTCTCGTTCTCAAATCCTCATAGAAAAATCATAATACATATGATTATTTACCTATAAAATAGGCGAGTAGGAATATATAACAAATATGTAGAATGGAGAAGGTTGGAAAAACGTTGCGAGAAAGGAAAATAAATGAAGAAGTGCTAGGTATAGTGGGAGAGGAGAAGGGATTGCTAGGATAAATCATAAGGAGACAGAAAAAATGGATGCAGAGCATATTTATAGGCAGTAGGATGTTGAAGGCTGTAATTTACGGAAGGATTTAAGGCAAACGAGGAAGGAGCAGGAATAGGATAGAGATATTGAACGGAATGATGGGAGGAAGTATACGGAGATGAAGAAGGGTTTGTTGTAGAATAGGATGTTAGGTTGTGTTTTGCTAGGAGAGATAAGATCATTTATTTTATTTATATAAATTATAAATAATAATTTGATAAATAATAGTTTTGTCCATCAATGTATGTATATATATATATATATATATATATATATATATATATATATATATATATATATTCGTTCAAACATAGAAATAGGTATAAGGAAAGGAGATAGGAAAACACATAAAAGGCGAACACAGGACATGTGGGGAAGGCGGTTTTTGAGCAGATTACAAAAGTAAAAATATTTCCTTAACTGGGATTTGAACACCGGACCTTCCACTTGCCGGGCGGAACATCGGACCTTCCGCCTGGCAAGTGGAAGGTCCGGTGTTCAAATCCCGGTTAAGGAAATATTTTTACTTTCGTGATCTGCTCAAAAACCGCCTTCCCCACATGTCCTGTGTTCGCCTTTTATGTGTTTTCCTATCCCCTTTCCTTATACCTGTTTCTATGTTTGAATGAATATTTATGCGCCGTATGGCGGGATTTCGTATTTGAATGTGTGTGTGTGTATGTATATGTATATATATATATATATATATATATATATATATATATATATATATATATATATATTCATTCACATTGAAATAGAGATAAGGAAATGGGAAAGTAACACATATAAAGGACGAACACAAGAGAGGTGGGGATGGCGGATGTGAGCAGATCACAAGTGTAAAAATATTTTCCTATTTTTTTTTAATATATGTACAGGTATATATAATATATATAGAGGCAAGGAGGCTTTCTCAAGGAGGAGGGAGTTGATGACGGGGATGTTGAGTAGGGATGTTAAGACAAGACTCGTAAAAACTCAGATATGGGCCTGGATATGCCTATGTACGGTGCGAAAATGTGGCCGCTGAAGCAGGAGGATAGACGTAGATTGGAGGCTTTTGAAATGTGGGTGTGGAGAAGAATGAAGAAGGTGAAATGGACCGAAAGGAAAACAAATGAGGAAGTACTAGGTATGGTGGGTGAGGAGAGGGGTTTGTTGAGAGAAATCCTATGGAGGCAGGAAAAATGGATGAAAGGCGTATTAAGAGGTAGTGGAATGTTGAAGAAGGTAATAGAGGGGAGAATGTTGGGCAAGCGAGGTAAGGGTAGAAACAGGATAGGGATGTTGGACGGGATGAAGGGAGGAAAGAAGTACACCGAGATGAAGAGGGACCTGATATAGATTAGTTTGCTAGGTGGGGAGTCACAAAATGTTTATTTGATAGTTGTGTCCATCCAAAAACCTACCTTAACCGGTAGATTACCTAATAATAATAATATATATGTATATTTATACCTGTATATATACATATTTACATAGAAATGTATGTGTATATATATTTCTATATATGTATACATTTGACTTTTTTAAACTGCCTCTTTTTTCACTATTTAATTCCTACTCCCGCAGAAATCGCAGCATTCATATATATATATATATATATATCCCTATTTTTTTGAAGTTGTTCCCTCGCTGCCGGCCACCGACGTCACCCCTGTAAAAATACAGGTACTCGTTAAATTAAATTTATCTCTCAACCAAAGCGCACACAACCGTTGGGACAACGAAACACTTGCTCTTTTTTCCGCACTTCGGCTAAGCTTCAGCCATCGAGGACGATGGGGAGAGAAAAAACATCCGAAAATTGAAGGACGAGTTTTCACAGCGTCACACGTATCAATCATTTTACATGTCCCTCTTTCCATCAGTGTTGAGACAAACGGACGCACAGAGTCATGAAAATATTTCCGCTCCTTTTTTTTTGGGAATAAAACGGAGGCCGGAGACGACAACACTCCATGCTACATTCGTTTAAATGGTTTTCAAAAAGCTAATTGTAAGCAAATTATGTAGGTAGATGGGCCTGCAACCAAAGGCCAACCGCTGCGCTGATTACGTGGAAGCGAATTATCCCTCTGCTACGAAGATATAACCAGCTAGTTCCTAAGGGACACAAGTGACGGAATGCCGAAAAATTTTTAAGTATTCAAAAATATTCCCAGTTCATCCATCAAGTCATGCACGGAAACATTCGGAGAGGGGAGTGAATCACAGGGGATAAGAAGGAGTTTCTCTTCAAAGAGGAAATGCGAAGAAGCGAGGATGAACGTGGAATTCTAATGCTCAAGTTGCTCGTTTTTGCCTCGTTTTATGGCATGAAAGTTTCGAGGGATAATCTCATCAGGGAAGTATGTAAATATTTCCAGCTTTAGGGAAGAAGCATTTTAACTTCATTTCCGAGATGCAACATTTGCTTCTTTGTTAGCTGATGATGAGAAGACAATAACACGCTCTTTCAAATGCAAAATATCCCCAAATTTTATCAACACGAAATTTTTTTTATCTGTACAAACTTAATTTGCAATTATATAAAATATTTAATATGTTTTATGAATTTTATTTATTTTAGGAATATGTATTTAAGAAGAATATTTACATAAATAATGGAATTAAATCCAATAAATATTTGTTATATAGTAATTATTAAGCGTAAACAATCAAGTTTGCGTATCGTGATTCTTTTTCTAAATATTTTTTTATATCGCTCACCAGATTTGAAATTGATTTTTCCACGACAAGCCATGACTTTCATGTGTCTAGTCGCTTGAAAATAGTGAATGGCGTGCCCTTTCCGATACGCCGAAAAATTACATATTTTTCGGCCAAATAGGACTTTTTTTGCTCATAAACTTTCAAAAAAAGAATGTTCATTCCATGAGTTTAAAGAATCCCAATAGAAGCGTATTATCAAACCTAACCTCGGAGATTTTTTCTTACGACAAGAGAATTGCTTGAAACAGAATTGTTTTATTGAATAATGGATTACTATTTTTTCTTCATTGGAGTATTTACACTTTTGAAATTGCTTCAGTAGTTCTTTGAAAATAAATAATGTTTCTAAGGGA
This sequence comes from Hetaerina titia, assembly GCA_037158775.1. Lineage (NCBI taxonomy): Eukaryota > Metazoa > Arthropoda > Insecta > Odonata > Calopterygidae > Hetaerina > Hetaerina titia. The sequence continues at coordinate 77,861,376 of CM073769.1, read as the reverse complement.
TATCCCACGAGTTTAAATTTTCAAAAAATCAAAATATTACGACGGTTAGAATTATGGTTGTGGGGGTAATTGATGGTCTACATGGATACCCATTAATCTTTGTCAAGTTTGATAGAAACTATTTATCTCCTCAAAGTCCAACTCTGGGTAATATGAAATCTAAACTGGAATCCAGCTTCACCCTCCCTCCTCTTCCCTCGACTTCTCATCTCCCACATGTCCGCCAGTGCATAGCGGGATTCCTTTCGGAGTTTGCATTGCTTCTGTTTCCCTCCCGTACATTTCCACCCCTTTGTCATATCCCCACCGTGTCGCTCTTTGCGTGAACAGATCCACGATCAATGGATCCCATTTTCATACACAGTCTTCGACATCCAATGAGCGCTCGTTCTTCGTCTCAGTGACGTCTCGTCTCGTTCCCCTCATGAGACTTCTACGGGCACAATGACCGAGCATCGCAGTCAAGATCTATCCCTAGTCGTTCCATTCTTCCGATCTATATGTCCTGCCGAAATTGTCCATCACTGCCAGGCTCCTTTATGTCGACACACCTTCTCCCGTAATCAGTGGCAGTTCAATACCACTCGTCAGTCTTTCTCTCCGGCTTCATTTAGAGTAGAAGGTCTCTCTATTAATAGTAAACAGCATATTAGTTGCAAACGGAAGGCGAACACGAGCCTGCCAGTCAAAAAATAATTCAATGTTGCTCGCCAAAATACAACTAATGCCCAATATTTTCTCGTTTTTTTTACTATTGCCTTCCTCGCTCGGAATATCAAATCTCTCGTTAATTATTGGACATTCTTGCTACTGGCAACAGCTAAATGAGAACTATTGAACGAAGGCTTGTTCATAATTCGCTGACCTGAGTCGCCATAGTCGTTTCGTGGTGCTGTTTTCAAAAGCACCGTATGACCAAAATTGAAACGTTTTTTAAGGTCGAGGTTACAATTCGCAGTCTCGAATGAATGATCTTAGTCATAAGTAGCGTGAGATGGGTTAACGAACTCTTCAGAGGCCTAATACACGTTCCTTTTCTTCGGAACGATGTCGTTCACGGGTTCATCACCGTCCCTCGAATTTGTGAGGCACGAACCCATCCATGCCAACTTATCCGATCGAGGTCTTCGCAAGACTCATTCCATTTAGTTGCACCTTAACCTACCCGAGGCCACTCTTTCGTCTTCCCCCATCCATTCCCCTAATTTACCCCCCTTCTCGGTCCTCAAATTACGTCGCATCTCCGTCTTCCCTTCCCGCCAACGTATTTACTTTGTTTGCGTATACACATACATAGCTCCCTCGGTGCTTACTCTTCCCCATTTACGGATGGAGACTACGTGGGAGGCAAATGGATATACGCGGCACGCGTGCTCCGGCCGCCACACCACCCCGGCGAAGATAATTCAATTACGACGGCTGCGGAATAATTTTTCCCGGCCGTCGGTCTCGTTCTCACCTCCTTTTTTTTCCCCTCTCGTCCGGCCTCCGAATTTTTTTCCTCTCTCCTACTCGATCGAGAGAATGCCATTCCGCCATTAACCGTCTGTGTTATTGTTTGATCAAAAGCAGACTCTTCCGTCTTCCCTCCCTCTTCCTCTCCCGCCTTTCCCACTCCGCCTCTACCCCTAGCCTCCTCCTCACCTTCCTCTACATTGTGTGAACATTAATTAAATGAGTCCAAGCCCTGGAGTACATTCCACTCCCGTAGCTCCACACTCACCGCCGGCTTTTTTTGTTATTTACCCTGCTCCCCTCGAATTATTTTCTTTCTTTCGAGTGCGTGTTATTTTTTTTTGGAAACGAGTTTCGGGAATATTTCATCGCTTTTTAATGGATGGTGCACTGGAGAAAGTTATCCTAATTTCAAACAGCCATTTTTTGATTCGTGAGCACGAAAGGGGGAAATGATCGGTATACGTACATGACCATATATAGGTATCCTCTTATATATTAATGTGACGACAGTCACGGGATGCAAACATATTTTTCCGACATTCTTCCTTCGTTTCGAATGTCGACGAAGGGTGGCTATTGTTTTTCATTTCCCTGTGTCGTATTTCTTTTTTAGTTGGAAAGATGTTGCAAATCAATTAAATTTAATTATAACACATTCTTTCTGATAAAGTACATGCAACAGCGATTCGTAAAAAAAATCTGAGGATTATAAACGGACATTGTGAAATGAAAAAATGGACACGCTATCTCGACAGTCAAAACTGGATAAAACATTTATTTTACTCTGTGTATACTTTTATTCCGTGGAGACTGAGAAAAAAGCATGAGAATGTCTCTAGCTTATGTAAGGGATTTTGAGATTATTGATTCTCTCCCATTAACCTCCCAATCATCCACGTGAGCAAGAAAAATAAGAGAATCTACCAAATTAATTTTTTAACATCATTTTGAGCATTACTAAAAGTACGATATAGTATTGGAGTATTTGAATAACTCCTGTGATATTTTCATGGTGAAATGTGCATAAACTCGGCAAGAGAAATTCACTTGATTTAACCCAAAAATATTTGATCATCATAACATCATTTACTTTTGTTATACGTCAAATAAAAATATGAGATAATAAATAACATTTCTCTTAGTTTCCCAATGATACTAATATTCATCACGTACCACCTTCCGTGTACTTTGTTCAGCAATCAACAATATCTAGCTTAAATTTTTACATTGGGCATATGATGTCTGTATAAAGAGTATCGGGAAAAGTTTCGGACAATAAATTTATTTTAGATATTGCTACAATGCCTCAAAATTCTTCAAAGCACAGCCATTGGACGTCGACATACTTTAGCTAGAGGATTTTCCACGACTCTCTGGAAGGCAAATTCCGGAAGGTCCTTAAGGCTGCGCGTGCAAGCCATTTTCACGGTACTTAGGGTCCCATGATGGTGTTCTTTAAGGGAGGAATTCACTTTTGGTAATAGGAAATAGTCTACTGGTGCCAAGTCGGGACAGAAAGACGGTTGGAGAATCGTCCCAATACCGTTGCGGAAGGTTTTCGCAAGCGGGCACTCGACTCTGCTCTTGGTCCGTCCTCAAGACTTTCAGGACGAGTTTAGCGCAGATGTTTCGCATTGCCAAGTTCAGTGATAATGGTGTGCCCTGTCATCTTATCAATGTCAATACGATTTGCGATCATGCACACACTTAAACGACGGTCTGACTCAGCACTTCACGCATACCTTTCACAATGTTGTGTCTTGGAGTCGACGAACGTCCAGTGCGGGGATCCTCCTCCACACTCTCTCGACCATCTTTGAAGAGCTTATGCCACTTATAAACTACATTTTGTGGCATGTTTTTATTCTTGAACACCTGACAAATTATTCCCAACGTTTCCGTACCCGATTTCTCCAGCCTAAATTTGACGGCGTACCGCTGTTTAATCGTTCACTGCATTTTCCGTTTGCACCGAGTCCACTAAAAACGAGTTCTAGTCTGAACGAACGCTCGCAGGCGATAGGCACTCGGTAGGTGTTGATGGTCAGATGCCCCATCACCGAGCCTGCGCTGTGAGAGCGTGCTGCGACGTACTGTCACGTCAGGAAAAATATGTCCCCGATACTTTTTATACAAACCTTGTGTGTATCAAGTTTAATGGTTATTTAATTTTTCGTGGCAGCCATTACGCCGGATATCAAGGACATGTTCTACAAAAATGGACCTTAGACCTTATTTTCGAGTCCACAAAGAGACGTTCCAATTCTTTTCCATGGCCTTTACACACTATATGAAAGAAATTATTTTTCGTGAAATGATAATATTTTGCTCTTCTGAAATATTTGGTAGCCTTTTAATATTTCCCGAATATCCTGTTACGCCTAATAAGGCTAATACGCCTAAGGCTATGATGCAGGGACCTATAATATATAGACTATGTATTAATTTATTTATTTTACATTAATCCGAAAACAGCATTTCGACCTTATACATTGGACTTTGGATATTGACATGACAATTTGACAATTACACGCACCCAAGCCCTAGGTGATAGACAACCACCTTGGCGGGATTTGAACCCGCGACCTCTAGGTTGGCAGGCGAGGACGGCACGCAAAACCCCCTTTACTCTTACTCTCGCCTTATTATGCACTCTACTATTCATCGTTTTTAAAGCATTCGATTAATGCTCAATCACCCCATCATATTCCCTCAAAAGCTTCCAATTCTTTTCTTGGTGAATCCTACACGAAACACTTCGTGGCCATTTCGTAGCCATCTCTATAAATTTCTTCAGTGGTTTGGAAATGCGATCAGATGATCCATACTATATATCCCCTACTACTCATACACTGGACTATCTGAATATTTTTCCCCAATTTTACGCTCCGTCATTTTTCAATCGATAATTTAATGAACACATTCTCCGGATGACTCAAAAGATTAATCATTCTCGAATACTCATAACCCAACTCCCCTTTTCCAGTTACAACGTAAAATTATTTTACTCTCCTAACAATTTAGAGCTGCTAAAGTTTGCCAGCTTAAATAAAACAATTCCCATAGTGTATTAATCAGTAATTTACACCATCATTTAAGCGATTTGATATCAACATCAATTTGACATCTGTCTTTTCCAGCAGAGCTTCTATGTTTTTTTATTATTAATACTGTTAAAATTTCATTTTCTTTTATATTAAATCCTCTTGAATCATTATAACGAACTAATATATTTCATACTCAATAGCATTTTTATCGAAATAAACTAAATACTTCCTCAAAAATTTTATATATCCCCGTTTTCCTGACAAAAAACATCATCAATCTTATATTTCATCGTATTCATTCCTTACTTTCCCCTTGTCGCTTATTAAAAAAAAAAATTTCCCATCTCCTTCAAAGGAAATCTTGAAATTTTTCTCTCATCCGTATCTTATCCTTCACGACATTTGTGTATTCAATCATTTTCTCTTTTCGTCCTCTTTAGCTGCTACTGCTCTTCTCTTTGTAGTATTCACAAAATTATTTTCTCACTTCATTCCACCAGATATCAACTTGCCAGATTGGAGGTCAATTTATCCTCAAACATGTGTTCATACTACACTTGCTCATTATTTTTGTACATTTTCTACTTTTCTCGATTTATTTTTCTTATAATCATCCTTACGACCCAAACTTTATCCCTAGATATACTTTTTAAACTACCAAATTTTGGTCCTTACCTCTCGCATTGCTGATTAAAATTTATATGTCTACAGTTTTGTGTTGCTTAACACATTTGGTGAATGATTTCTGTATTCTAAACGAAACTACGACCTTTATATTTCTGATGAAAACTTCTGGGGTTCTAGTAAGCTTGATCAACTTAAAGCAAGGAGAGATAAAATGTATCACCTTTGTTGTCTTTTATTATAGTTTCATTCACCAATTAAACCTCGGTGCTATGAAATCCGAGAGGGTAATATTTTATTAGGATAATTAAGTTGTCAAGTTAGCAGTTAACAAGACCGAGGTAAAGGACATTTGATCAAGACATTTGTGGTCTCTCTGATGAAAACAGTCGACATAGTATAATAATGCTATAGTTGTTTATATTAAACTAGATCAAATAAATAAAACAGTTTCTGGCGTAACTTGGTGGAAAATCTTCATACTGACTTTTAATAATCAAACCACTTTACTTTTCCGCATAAAGTAAAAAAGTAAAAATTAAAAAATTAAATTATAAAAAGTAAAAATTAAAAAGTTTGTGGAAAAGTAAAGTGGTTTGATTATTAAAAGGCAGTAGATCAAATATTCATGTAGTCAACGTGGGTACTATTTCATGCCAGATTGTCCATTTCTTTTGATTTTCACGCTGGAGAACCGCAAGCCAAATAGAAACAAAGGCCATATTCCTTTGACTCTTTACTACTAGGTTCATATTTAATAGAAAAAGTTTTTTTATATACTGCCGGGTTTACTGGGCGTGTACTTAAATAGTTCTAGGCTCAATGATACAATTAAATTCTTCAAACAATATCTTTTGATTAGAAGGTTTCATTAAAGAATAAGCAGTTTTCAATCTACAATGCAAGAGGAGAAGGGCATCCTACGCCTTCCTCTGCATTTTATGCGTCCTTATGGTACCTATGGAGCCCCTAATTACAATGATGCCCCAAAGGGACTCCACGAGCGCCACGTCCCACTGGGGGTAGCACTGTATTTCCTGAGAAACAACGGTTCAAAAGATATGCTAGGAATTCTTCTGAACCAGTGGTTCTCAGCATTAAACCACCCCCCCCCTAGGTGTTATGGCGCCTATATTTAGAAAGTTGCGGGTAAGTAATTGCCTGATGGGGACAGGGGAGGACAAAATACAAGTCTGGTTTCACTGATTTCATGAGATAAGGTGATTGTAAAGTGAATAGAGTGCTTGAAAAGTATGATAAAATAATACAAACCGAATGTTGTATCCAAAACAAACTTAATTTCTGCTACTACTCCATAAGTCCTCACAAAATGAAGTTTTGTTAGCTTAAATGGGCCGGAAACAGAAAAGAACATGCCACATAGAAATTCTTCTGTTGATAAAGAGCACAGAATAATTTGATTAATTTCATTCACAATTTCAATTACTGTATTTTGATCATTACATCGCATTATACTACTATTTGAAAACTGTTCACGCCATGTCTGGATCTAGCGGGAACTTATAATTACCTGGTTTTGATATATAAATAGACCACATGTATTGATATTAATTTTACTGCTTTCACTATTAATATTTAATTTCCTGCTATCATTAATCAAAGTATAAGTTCTAGTTGAAGAAGGTAAAGATCCTATTCTAAATTTCTTCACTCAAGGTGTCTGGAACTGAATTAGAATGACGAGGTAGGTGAAGAGAGAACCTAAAATCTGGAATAGAAGAAAAATAAATTAGATAGGTAATTATATACTGTTCATTGCGAAGATATTTAAAAAATCGCCTCTTAGACTATTCGGATATTTACTCGTCCAGCTCTAAGGATTAATTGATACTTTCTAGCAATGTTAGTTAAATGTGCTAATATTAGCTGGGCGAAAAGTGAAAACTATGAATTATTTATTAAACAGAAAAAACTAAACTTATATAACAGGAATTTTCCATTATTTATTACCTCTAGTGATGACTCAAATCATTTAATTAACGTTACTGCGGGAAATTTTGATGGCTTCACAAGCCCCATATAGCTGGTGAAATTTCTTTGCTTTCCCATTTTTTGACAGGCATTAATTTATAGGTTGTTCTTTCTTGTTTTCATATGTCATTAAGCTGTTCTATATTCCATTCGGTAATAATGTCTTAAAGAATATTTTCACACAAGGGTTATGAATGGAAGTGCAGTTGGGGTTAATATGGTATTAGACAGCCATTAACGATAATGAACGATGCAATGTCTATTAATTAATTAAAAGAAATCCCTTTTAGTACAGAGGCCTTTCTTCGAAAATTTTAAATTTCAATATTATTTTTCAATTTAACACCATAAAATTGTAACGGTATATGAATGGGAGTACTTAGACCTCATGTTAAGGTTTTGAAATAGAGGTCAAGGTAATTTTGTTGTCGGTTCAGTGTAAGTCTTGGATTAGTCAGTGAATATGTAAGCATTTCGTCCTTCATGGGAGGTACCTATTATCTCTTCCGTAGCCCACCTGCACGCTCCACCATAAAAATTAGGTTGTTCAGCATCTCTCCTTCCGTTCCTATTATGTGTTAGCAATTAATTTACAAATATTGTATTTTTCATTCTGTTAATCTTTAAAAATAATACCGAAGAAATTATCGTGCACGACGAATATAGAGGCCACAGAAGAATATGAACATTACCATAATGGAAGAGCATCTGTATTTTTTGGCATGGGTAGTATGCAAAAAAAGACAAGAGACCTCAAATAGAAGCTTCATGTTGCAGAAAGTACTTATCCTTAATATAAAATCATTAATATGCCACTCCATTCAACCGGAAGGCCACTTACGGGTACTTAGTACTAATCTTGAGGTATTAAATGCACAAATCCAGTTAAGAGCGGACCATAGCCTATTTTTTCCACCTGGAGACTTACTTAATATTTCAAGGACAAGGTCAGACGTTTCTAGATGTGTTATCCTGAGTCCAAGTCCAAGGTCTTGTAGAAATTCGAACTTTCTCCTCACCAAGTCATTACGCCGTTCATTCTTATGGCTATATGACTATAAAGGAAATAGTTCTACTTTATGATCTTCTTCAAACAAAATACTTCATTTCCTTCACGTATGTTCTAAGATCTAAAAATTAAGAATTCATATTGTGCTACTGCGGCAGCATTCCTTTTATTGCTGCGCCACGGCGGAATTTCTCAGAAGTTTATGGCTTCCGGAGATAGAAAGCGGTTTCATCGGTATTCGAATAAAAGTGCGACTTATTATTTTTATAAAAATCACGGTACCTTCAAAGTCGGGTCATTTACTATGCTCTTATGTCTCTCTCAAAATACCATATCCCTCGGAGACCCCAGTCGTTTCATTCTTCTTTTATCTTCTCAGTCTTCCAGCTTTAATTCCTCTGTCCAAACCCCGTTGCACAATGCTTTCCTTTCGTTCACGCGAATTATTAAAGGCAGTCTAACAAGCGAAATTAGGATGTGGAATTCTCCTAGAAACGTCGTCTTGGACTTCAATCCACCGTTTTTAAATAAATTTATTTTTATTTCTTGTAAAAAATTAATAATATTATAATCCTTTTTGGATCAAGTTCGAGGGTTTAATTATGGAGATTTACTTTCAATAGATTGTGCGGAATTCCTGAACTACAGATAAACTACATAAGTGGAACAATAGTGGGACAATAGCCAAATTTTTTATTAGAACGTGTGCTAAATAATCCTAAATAATCCCATAATCTGCAATTTACTGGGATATTAGCTATTTAAGGGAATATCGCTTTTTTAGGCGTTATTTTTTAAATTTCATTTCATTTATTTTCTCTGAATTAAGTATACATTATCCATATAATTTTCTTTTAGCGAATAGTTAAAAAATTTTCATGAGTTTCCGACGGTTAAATAAAATCATTTAATCCATTGAACTGACATTCTATAATATCGTCCCTAGTAGTATTGCCGCAATGAAATTACTAAGACCTTTCGTTGCAAATATATTTATCAATTGTTCGTCCAGATAATATTGTTTAACAATTAATATTAACTTCAAAGAACACAGTATAGTATTTTCAGCATAGGTCACCGGCATTATAACACAGGTATTAGAGTTGGCGTAGCAGACTTCCGCCCTTAATCGAGTGACTAACAACACGTCACCAAGGGATCGCTTTCCAAATAAATGCCCATTAAATTTCAAGTATGGCAAAATTTAGCATATACAATTTTTTACGCCTTTTTCATCTAAAAACAATTAAACTATCCGCTAAATACCTGTTCATATGGTTTCATTTTCGTCAAATAACATTTATTTTTCCATGTACACCTTCTACTTTAAATAGGCACTGCAACCACATGTTTAACGTATTAATAATAATATCGTTCATGAATATAGTATTTCGCAGTGCGAAGTTTCCCCTTAAATTTCCACATTTAAGATTCCTGCCTATTCATTGAAAATACGATCGTCGTTAATTACACGAGAAGGAAGTCGAATCGACGTCGATAACAGGTCGGCGCGATACTCTCGTAGGAATGACGTCATCCGTTAGCTTCGCCAATAACCGCGAAGTAGTTAATGAAATGTTGGCGATATGCGGCCGACGTTTGGTGAGAGAGTGATGAGTTGATTATGGACCTCATTCATGACTGTAATGTTTAGCAAAAATATAAGAATTAGTAATTGAATCGAATCGGGATTGCTCGAAACAAACTGGAACAAAACCTGTTCAAAAGATCTACTAGATATATACTTGGCATTCAAATCGCATAACTGATTCGTAAAGTTTTAAGATATTACCCCTCCGCAGTTTAATGGTAAATTTATAATTTCCAGAAAGTATCGTAGTCTTTTTTTATCTTGGCACCAGTCAATTACGGCCCAGAATATGCGTACTTTCAACCGACTGCGAAAGGTTCTACATGCACTTTACTTGGTATACATGTCCTACAGACAAAATTGCTGACTGTTATAACACTTACATAAAGTAAGTATCAAATCGCCCACAAACGCATCATTAACACCGGCAGACACTGCACACTAAATCTTAAATAACAGCCCGTTTGCAAAGCAAAATTTGCAAACATTCCTTTACCTTAACCCTGAGCTCATGTTCTTCCCTATATTATTAAATGCTCGTGTACTTTGGTAACAATAGTTTCAGTCAAAATATTAAATCTCCCTTTCATCTTCATTCCTGTAAAGTATCTATTTAGAACATCCGGATCTAATGGTAGCGGGCAACGTTCAATGGTGAGGCGTTTAGAGTGTGGAGCGAGCCATACCCAGCGAATCTGGTTTTCCGATTTTACATTAATGACCTATATGGTAGGGAAAAATTATTCCCAGGGTATACATATATTCAAACCATTCTTTTTTCTCAGACTTGATAGGAAAAGGCTGAAGGAGCTACCTTTAAAAATGGTAGTACCAAACCAACCAATTTATGTCGGTAAACTCTATGCCCAAATTCATACCTAAAATCTCATTCCCTTTGTATCATTAACACTGCATAAGGAGGTAACAATTCTCCTATAGAATTTGCACAAAGCGCGAGAGAGATTGTTTTCAATTATTTAATTACTCGTTCGACATATTTGCTTCCCCAACTGCAGACAGATCGTTTATTTCATGGGCCATCTGTCAAATCTGTCCCATCATAATTCCTCACATTTTGCGGTGGAGCATTTGCAATGTTAATATCTACATTATTAAACTACTATTCAACTAGTCTGAATGAAGCATATAGTAACACACTACCCAGTAATATTGACAGATCTCTGTTTGAATGATCAAGGCGTTTTGGAATACGACCACCCCATTCATTGTCAGAGATGTCACAGCTAACAAACAGATAGCAAACATTTGTCACTTTCCAACCTGAATTGTCCAGGGATGATTTCAATTTACACCTGCTATCATATTCTATTATGGGGTATCGAAACTCGGACATAAAATTCATTTGCTCGGCAACATTTTTTTATAAGGAACTAAATTTTACTCTTTGCGATGCCTTAAAATAGAGAGGCCGCCTTTTCAAATTTTAAAGTGTTTAATCAAATTTCTAATATTTTCTGATTTATATCTGGCTTAACTTATGGATCCAGATTCTTCTCTTGCGATCCCTTGACATATTTAAAGGTTTGATATAATTTACTTGCGTGTTAGGAGGATCACGAAAAAGTCAAATTTGCTCTGAAAAATAGAGAGTTTTAATTAATCTTTGAAACAATACATTTAATAAGATATGATACCTAAATCATTAAGTCAAAAGACTCCAAATATTGAAAAACTATTTGCGGAAATGTTTAACCCCCTGCATTTTTTAAACAAAATAAAGTTGGAAGACTCAAAAACCGATGCAATATTAAGCATAAAAAATCGTGTACTGCTGTAACTATTATGGAAATCTTAGTGCATTGAATATCTGTATTATTTTTAATTTATATCTAATAACATTCATGTACCGTAATCATAAAAGTACAATGTAAGAAATTATTTACGTATGGGTGATTGATTGCTGTTGTAGTATATGTATTTAGTTAAATTATACTGTTTAAATTTATAATTGACCTTGCTTCATAGTTATAATTGTGGTAACAAATCATTAAATGTTCATTAAACAATTAAAAACCTTACTAAAGAGGCTTAGACACCAATACATTTTATAACTTGCTTTTAGTTATAGATCCTACTCAGGAAGTATTTTTCATGTTACCATAAGATTTTCACAAACTGCTGGAAAACCATGTCCGTCGAAGGTACTCAAATCTTACGATAATCATTGATCCACGATGGTAAATCATCATTCGCCCGGGTTAGGCCAGCGAAATCACACATATCGACAACATTGCAAGAGAATACTCAAATAACCATTATAGATCAGATCGACTACTTCGATTTAAATTGTTGACGCGTCATTTCTTTGATGTTAGAATACTAATATATTATTATGTCAAGAGTCGTTAGCAAGGAATAAATTTTCATGTGGTAATTACTTTTGAAAAGAATAAGTTTTCTATTTAGAGCTTTCGGGATTCCCAGACAGAAACACATTTGTGCTTAACATAATTAACCAGAAATCCAATTTGACAGCTGACCCTTAATTAAAATTCAAATATATAAGCAATTATTTTTTCTCTTTTATCTCTAAATAAATAAATGCCCAAGCAGCTGCATTGAAGCTAAACGAGCTTAACGAGGGCTACTCGTATACCTTTTAACCCGCCCTAATAGGATGCCACAGATGTTCATCATCAACTAATCTGAATTCATGGTTTTAATGAGCCATCAACTACATGTATAAAAAGTAGATTTCATTAATATACCACCTAATTTTCGTCTTAAATTGGAAACAGCGACAGTGTTACTATACCCTTAAGGGAAAATATTAAGATTTTTTACCTGGGTAATAATATTTCCTTTTTTACGCTATTAAATTAAGTTTCCTGGAATTAATTTTTTTACTATATATTTGAAACTAATGTAATACGAATAAATTATCTAATTATGAAATACGTTATATCCTTATTCTTTAATACAATTCCATAATTATTTATTATCCCGCCAACGGAGAAAGTTTTCTTCATCTAACTCTTGTATTTATACCAAGGCATAAACGATAATAATGGAGAGTCGACTATGGGTCCAAGTAGGCACACACTTAAACTGTTGCGTGGAATAGCAATCGATGTCATTTTTTCGACGACAAAAATATTTTTCTGGCCAGCTAGCTCGTCTTTACATTTACTTTTACTTTGCATGTTACGCCAAACATTTATGTATTTGAAAAATTGAGTGAGAAAAGAAGGATTTTAACTACAAGTGAATCAGTGCAAATATGTAAATAACAATAGATATTTCAAGGAAGGGAGATGATTATAATTTCGGTTATTTCAACTAGCATATGCAAATATTGTTATCATGACGAGTACAATAAGGTGTACCGGAAATGCAGTCTTTATTTCATAAAATATTAGTATTTACTTCTTTCACAAATGTCCTTCGTATGAATCACATTAAATAAGGGTACCATTACGATAGTCTATTTAAATAGCATATACAGACTAAAATCGTATCATTAGAATGAATTTTTCATTTCTCTAGTTATTTTAATGCTCATTAATCAGCTTTACATGTAAATAATATGGTAAAATTATGTATTTTGATTCCATCCTCTACCGATTGAGATCATGAAATGTGTTGTTCATATTTCCGTATTCATATGCCAATTTTCCAATATTTTTCCATGCATTCTAATAACATGTGTAAATTGATTCAAAATGGCATACTCACAGAATGGAGTAGTTTAAGATCCACGACAAAAAATCCTGCAGCGCTGAACTCAAAGTGTCTGCGTTCCATCTGCGAGCAAAATATGCTCAACTAGAAGGAAGCGAAAACATTATTATTTCCATATGTAATAGTAATTCAAAATATCAATATGAATACATAACTTGCACATCTTTAAGAGAATGGGACCAATAATGAGTCTGAGTAACGCTTAACCTAAACGAAATCAATTTAATAGTTACCGTTTGTGAGTGAGAAAAGTGGCTTGGTCAAGTTTCAAGTGCCATTATGTGTATTTAGAATGACATCATTGTGTTATGTACGTGTATAATAATTACCAAACTGAAAACATTCTGTCCGTATCAAGTTGAGAGCTTTTACGATGAAGATTTTTAGGGTATACTATTGAGATATTTTCAGATATAACGAAAAAGGAGAATGACCGCCATTTGGATTTTAAAGGGTCCCTGCTATCACTCCTCATAGGTCTTAATTGGATCTTGAATTATTGTTTTAATATTGAAAATTATGTTGCTTCACTTTGGAGATATGAATTGGTCTTACTCTTAGCCAGCAAATATTTTTTAAAATTGTGTTGAAACTATTTATTTATTTATTATCGTCTTAATTGGGCGAGGTTGAGACTAAATAGTCCCTTCTTCCACCTAACCCTTACATTACATACATTACATTGAAGACAATTACATACAGCCAAGCCCCGGATGGAGAAAAATCCACCCAGACGGGAATCGAACCCGTGACCTCTCAGACCCGCGAGGACGTTACCCCGCCGCCACCGGGGCCGGCAAACTATGATAGTTCCCTTGTGATTTTACAAACATTTTTTCCTAAAACTGTTATTTCTTGTTATTATAAGTAAAATTACAGTATTAAAAACCGGTATAATAATTTAAAGTTTTTTTATAGAGCTTTAATATATATTTTCAACTATTTATGCTAGAATTATACAGTATTATCTATGGCTATTGGCCATGGTATATTTACAAATTGTAATTTTTAATTCAATCATTGCGTCAAAGCGTATGTTTTGGTTAAATTTCAGACTGCAGATTGGACTAACTCAGCAAATTAGTCAAATAAAATATTGGCACTGAAAACAATGAAAGCATAACAATATGATCTAATTTTTTAAAGGTGAAGAAGATTTTTCGGCACGCGCTCCATTTTTTTAATGCTGCTTCTTTGGAAAACTCTTGGGCTTTCTTACGCTTATAACAGCTCGGAAGTAGTTGGTGTCTTTAGTTCTTGAACCTTTAAAAACGTCAACTTTACTTGAAGAAAGCCCTAAAACGCCAACTTTTATGCCAAAAACCATTTAAATCAATCTGTTTTGTTAGATTATCTCATTTATTACCTCTTCGGAAGCTTTTCCTTCCATTTTCTGGCCGCGGAATTCCTGAAGAAGAATTTGCGTCCGGGTCACCTGCGTTGAAAAAGAGCAAATTAGGGCAAATTAATCTGCCTCCCCAAGTTGATTGTATTTAATTATTGCAAACCATGGTAAACTCATTCCACATGAATACACGTACTATACAAACAGCGAAGTAGTTGAACTCATGTGAAAATGTACGTACAAACATTATCCACTCTTTAATGGAGCAGGATCATTTCCGCCCTATTATTTAAAATCAGTTTTAACTATTTATGCGTCATTTATTTGATTATTATTTCTATAAAACTCAGAGATTAAAAAGTTTAAAAATCATTTGCCTTGACCGGGATATTAATGGACAGAATGGCTGCATTTTAATACAAATTAGCGGATGACTCCGTTTAAGTAACTGTCACGGCATTTCCCGCATTTATTTGAATTTTTACTGTTGCATTAGATACTTTTGCTTTCTCATGAAAATTAGTGATACTAGATCCTTCTACAATAAGGGGCAATATTTGGGATGTTATCCAATTTTAGTGTAACTTTCACATCCTTGCAGTAAACTTTGCACGGACTAACGCATCATTCCTGTGCTGTCACCATGGAAAAAGCCTATAACATCGAACAACGAAAAAAATGTATTATCAAATGAAATTACTCATAAATTGAAGCGATTTCATTGTGGTTAAATTGTTCTCAGTGAACAAGCAGATCCTTTCATAAACTGCAAAATTCAAATTAATAACACGCATTTTTAGATCGTTAGAAACTTTACGCTATTAAAAATATAATATTAATAATATTAAAAATTAATAATAATACTTAAAAACACAGAAAAAACTCATTTAATTCATTATATTTAAGGTAAAAAAATAATTTGACTAGTGGCGCAGAACCTTTGCGTTCACTTGGATTTCAGATTTATTTTTGGTAATGCTACAAGTTCTAGCAGAATTACCAGAGCAATCTTATTTCCGATATTCTTTGTCCTTCGCCATTGATAAGCCGTTTACCTTATTTTCAAAAAATAAAATCTTTTCTTCTCTCGCATTATTTTCAGAGCAAGAGAATCTCTCCTCCCACTTCCCCCATTACCTCCCGCCACTTCCACTGACCGTGCTGCAAACGCGGTGACACGAGTAGCAGACGTTCACGAGCCGGCTGAGATACACGAGGAGCTGGAAGAAGAGGATTAGGAGGTAGAAAGTCAGGTAGTGTGTTCTATTCTCAACGCTGCTCGGTAGCCGCTGACTGGGTCTGTAGCGGTGATCGAATATCATGAATAGTCCAGCATACAGGGTCAAAACTGCAGCCAACCTTCCACCAATTGTGTTCACCAGAAGTTCATGGCCAAACCTATATCCCCAAAATGTTTCAGTGAGAAAAAAAGAGAAATGATACACAAGTTTGGCAAACGTTGAAGCAACATCGACTGCCAGGAATTCTCAAAAAAATAATAGTATTTGCTCATTCTATTAATTTCCGCGAACATAAATCAACACAATACATCCTACCCTACTGGCTAGTGGAAATCAAACCAACATATATCATGCTCCCCGGTAGGTTCTAATCGAACTCCCGTAAATATTGATTGAAATTTCATCAATGTCGCAGAATATTTATTTGTCAATTGTAAAACTGATATCCACAAAATTCACACAACCATTTCAATTTTGGTTATAATAAATAATTACTTTTATGTGAAAACTCAGGTTTCAAAAACGGAAAGTGATCCTTGATTTCCAAAATGATGAATCCGGGAGTTGCAGGTTAATGGCATTCATCAATCAAATCATTTAGCCCATTGTCATTATTTCTCCGAAAACTATTGCGGTCGTATGATACTTTCCAAATGTCATTGGCACACCAATAAAGTGTGGATAAACTAAATCACCGCACCTGTGATTGATTCCGTCATGTAAATCCATCATAGATCCGTAAATACGCCGTAACTCATTAATTTCTTGATCCAATGGCTTCGTCATCCCTGATGTATTCCTCGTCGTTCCTGCGATCCGCCCGATGGCTTTACAATCACCCGAGTGACTGGACGTCATATGTTTTGCGGTTCCCTTTTTGCAGCCAACCCTTTTCGCTTGACGTGTTTTGAGCCACTGGCTCCATCCTCGGCACAGCACCGAAGTGTATTCCCTAAAGAGAATTGCTTTTAGTTACCGAGTCATTCGGCGGGCGTTTTGACTTATCCTTGTTATTTTGTCTTGATACCAAACACCCACCCAACCCTAAATAATCGATTTCACACTCCTTTTTTATTTAATAATATACACCACAAAAACTTGACTTAATGAAAACAATCCTTGACTTCAAAAGTAAATTTTCAAACAAAAGAGTATTTTCTTTTTAAGTGAATCATATATGCTAAGTTACATCTACCATTAAAAATATTAAGTTAATATTAACCAAGGGAATTTCCATTGTGTAGATTTGTTTATGACTTTTCATTAGAATATTATAAGGAGATCAATTATTGCTATTATAAATATTAGAAAAAGTCTGGCGTCGGGAAAATTTCCTCTTCAAATTCACAATGAATATATATGTTGACACAATAATAAGTCTAGTTGTATCATTTCAAAATTACATTACTATGCCACAGCTTTTCGCTGATTCTCCAAATATTTTCTGCAAATTGATGTATGTCGAGTCACTGTAATATTACAAATATGCAAGAAAAACAACGTAATCTAGTCAATGAAAGGTAACGAAATACAGGAATATGTTTTGTTTAGGATATTAATTGACAAATGATATTAATGTATTACATTTCAGCTGGACTCAAGTATTACTGTTCTTGAAACAGAGTTGTATTCTATTGCAAAGAAAATTTTGGTAAAATCAAAAATTATCGAAGAACGGTGGCTATTCAGCTATAATCATTAGAGACAAAGGAAACCTTAATCGTGGAACCCAAGTAATAGAGTAATGAGTTTTCAAGAAGTAAAATTAAAAACAACTCTGACAATGAAGAGCAAAATAATATCCGATACGTCAGTACCCTATTAATCGCGTGATTTAAAAATCGTGGCTACATTCCCCACCATTTCGCTCTTTCAGGCGGGGCTGCTCCAAACCTTCACATTCGCACCCCATACAGCCTACCTTTTCCTCTCCCGACCAATTAGAGTGGGGAGGCTTGGGTTTGACCGGCACCCCAAATTCTCCATCCCTCCCCAGGGCGTCGTCACCTCAAGCGGGAGTCCACGACGCCACTTGCCCGCCTCCTTGCTCCTACCCCACCGGGAGAACCCCTCCCCGAACCGCTTCCCCAGCATCTCCTCCAGATGGACGTTCATCGCCACCACGGCGCTCCTCAGAATCGCGCAAAGGGACGTCATCTGCCCCTCGGACGCGATCGAAGCCAACTGGATCCACATGAAGGGCGCCTGCTGCAACCAGGACGGTATCGCCCAGCCGGTCTGAAAGAAGGTGGAAAAGAAGACGTCCGTGTCCTCGAGGAAGGCCAACTGCCCTCCCGTTCCCACGGTGGTGGCATTGGTCTCCGATCCGCCGCCGGCATCCTCGGCTTCGAGCACGGCCGGCGTCGTGGGCCACCAGCTCCTGGTGGTGGTGCTCTCATCGCCCGAGGGGAGGGAATTCGAAGAGGCGTTTCGTCTGGAGGCGTTAGTGTCGGTTAGTGCC
Organism: Hetaerina titia; assembly: GCA_037158775.1. Taxonomy (NCBI): domain Eukaryota; kingdom Metazoa; phylum Arthropoda; class Insecta; order Odonata; family Calopterygidae; genus Hetaerina; species Hetaerina titia. The sequence goes on along the minus strand of CM073769.1, from coordinate 77,842,906 downwards.
ATCATGTGAAGGGCCGTCTCTGCCTTTGCCAGGCAGAGAGTGGTAAAGAGGATGTACGAGTAACGTCCTAGGAGTCCAATACCCGATTCGACCTTGAAATTTCATTGAAATAAGAAACAAAATTTGATCCTAATCTATTTGCCTGTGGAACAATTTGATTACAACGACTCATTACTTTTTGCATTTAACTAGAATATTTAGTTACGATTATTGATCTACGCACTCCTCTCCCCACACCGCGTGTTTCATTTTCCAGCTCACCAGCGTACTATTAATGCACTACGACGCAGATAAATTATTTGTTAAGGATGGTCACAGAGGAGAGTCTTTTTTTGAATGCTAATACATCTTTCCAATGGCTGTCCCCAAAACTGGAACATACGTGCGTAAATCCATTGCAAAAGTTTCAGAAAGTAGAAATCATTCTCCATGACCGAGATTTGAACCCTGATCCCTAGATATCCGGCTGAGTGCTTTATCCATTTAAGCTACCGATGCGAAAATAATTAGAATGTTCATAACTTAATGTGTAAAATTAGATCTTACTCGAAAACAAAGCTTACGCCCTAATGGGCATAAGAGACATCACGAGTAAGAGCATTTTCGGCAAGTTGACTAAACATTTTGGATAGATATTATGCAATAATACTTTTCCTGAAAATCATCAATATTTTAGTGAAGCTTCACTGCTATGAATGTGAAAAACTATTTAACTTTACATTCATTTATTTCGGACAATATACGTATGTATATAATATGTTCAGTGGGAAATTTGTAAATCAAATAACTCGATTGCGAGCCAACCCACTCCCGTGTCCCACTAATCACGGGAGTCAAGGGAGCCTAGGGTGAATGCCGCGCCGGGTGGGCTGGGAATTAAAAATTTGTACGAGTAATATAACCCAGCGGGGCCCAGGCTGTGAGTCGGTCGATAAGGGAGAAATTTTGTCTAATATCTTTTCCGCTTTATACAGATACCGAATGAAACACGTATTTACGTTTGTATCGTCGAAAGTAATAGGTCCAAGACACGCACATTTTCGGTGCGTAGAAAACTGAATATGAAATTCCATAAGATGCTTCCTTTATTTCGCCAATATATAGAAAAACTTTTAACATTTACTCGTAATGAAAATACGTATCCATTTCTTCTATCTTTTTCCTTTGATTTATAAAATATGATTTTCCGGCCTTTTTATCGATGGGGGATCGATTTTCCGGCCATTAATTCAGATGTCGCCGATTACATTATTGCCTCGGTAATCTTCTGCAACCTAAAGCTTAGGGTATATTCGCAATTCACTGAAATAAATAATCTCGATGAAGAAATCTCTACTTGACCCCTAGGGATGAATTAGGTAAACCTCTCCCTGGTTACGTCTGCCATTGAAATCTCTCACAAACTATCCTATTACACTGCATTTAGAAGGTGTATTTAATTGGAAAACACATCATATTTTGAAAACATAACTACTAATATGCGTATGTCCTCACTTCATTTTAAAATTTTACCTCCTATTCATTTGTCTAAATTTTGGGCGTGTCTAAACTTGTTTTTAATTTCATAGTTATGTGACTAAGACAGCTAATTGGTAAATGGACGGATCTACAAAAGCCCATAACTATGTTTTTATAGTTGCAAGTAAAATATTTACATACAAAGAAAAACACTGAAATTCCACATATTAATTTTTATTTCCCACGATCATTGTTTCACCGCTGTGCGGCGTCATCAGGTGGATATGACGAGTTGATTGGTTGGATGGAGGAAGAGTATTAGGGGCGGGGTTAACCCGCCCCCTCTTCCTGACTATATATATATATATATATATATATATATATATATATATATATATATATATATATATATAAATATATCAGCAAGGTTAAGTTATTATCGGGAAGTAAGAAGGCAAGAGCTGTGCTAACAGTTAAAGATAAATGGGGTAAGATAATAGTTGAACCAGGAAAAATCCAAGAGAGATGGAAGGAATATATAGAAACACTGTATGGTAAAGAACTTAGGCCGACAAGGTTAGACATAGAAAAGGAACATGACGTAGAAGAAGATAGCTTAGGTCCAGGCATACTCGACGATGAAATAGAAAGGGCATTAAAGGAGATGAAAGCAAATAAGGCTGTGGGGGTGGACAATATTCCTGTAGAAATGTTGAAATGGTTAGGGAAAGGTGGGAAAAAGGCCATATATGGACTGATTCGTAGTATCTATGAGGAAGGAATCTGGCCGGAAGATTTTGTGAGATCGGTGTTAGTTCCTATTCCAAAAAAGGCAAAGGCTTCGTCATGTGAGGATTACAGAACAAAAAGTTTGATATCCCACGCAGCTAAAGTTATTCTCAGGATCATCAACAAAAGGATAGAGAGTAAGGAAAATGATTACTTAGGGGATGATCAGTTTGGGTTCAGGAAAGGAAGAGGTACGCGTGATGCCATTGCAGTAATGAGATCACTAGTCGAGAGGAATATAGAATACAATCAGGACGTTTTTGCCTGTTTTGTAGATTTCGAAAAAGCGTTTGATAGAGTGAATTGGGAAAAATTAATGCGTGTATTGCAGAAAATAGGAATGGATTGCAGGGACAGGAGACTGATCCGCAACCTGTACATGTCTCAGACTGCTCAGGTGCGAGTGGGGAACGGAGAGTCTGGATGGGCAGTGTTAGGAAGAGGTGTAAGGCAGGGTTGCCCATTGTCACCGGTACTGTTCAACGTATATGTAGAGGAAATGATTAAAGAGGCATGGGAAGAACTGGAGGTAGGAATGAAAGTCGGAGGGGAACTCGTAAAATCGGTTAGGTTTGCTGATGACCAAGCATTAGTTGCTCAGTCAGCCAAGGGGTTGCAAGCATTGTTGAGTGAATTGGAGGTTCAGTGCGATAAATATGGGATGAGAATCAATATTAATAAAACAAAGGTTATGCGATTTTCCAGAAAGAAAAAGGCTAAGCTAAATATTAAAATAGGCGGGGAAAGAATAGAGCAGGTAGAGCAGTTTACATATCTCGGAAGTGTTTTGGACCAATACGGTCAAAGTGGTAGGGACGTAAGGAGAAGAATTGCGCTAGGCAAGGAGGCTTTCTCAAGGAGGAGGGAGTTGATGACGGGGACGTTGAGTAGGGATGTTAAGACAAGACTCGTAAAAACTCTGATATGGAGCGTAGCTATGTACGGCGCGGAAACGTGGTCGCTGAAGCAGGAGGATAGACGTAGATTGGAGGCTTTTGAAATGTGGGTGTGGAGAAGAATGGAGAAGGTGAAATGGACCGAAAGGAAAACAAATGAGGAAGTACTGGAAATGGTGGGTGAGGAGAGGGGTTTGTTGAGAGAAATCCTATGGAGGCAGGAAAAATGGATGAAAGGCGTATGGAGCGGTAGTGGAATGTTGAAGAGGGTAATAGAGGGGAGAATGTTGGGCAAGCGAGGTAAGGGTAGGAACAGGATAGGGATGTTGGACGGGATGAAGGGAGGAAAGAAGTACACCGAGATGAAGAGGGACCTGACATAGATTAGTTTGCTAGGTGGGGAGTCACAAAATGTTTATTTGATAGTTGTGTCCATCCAAAAACCTACCTTAACCGGTAGATTACCTAATATATATATATATATACACACGAGTATATACATAATCTTGTTTTCAATTATGCATAGCGATACCATTCACCTGATGACGCCATATGGTGGTGAAATTATGACCGTAGAAGTGGAAAATAAAAATTAATATGTGTTTTGCATCCATTGTGCAGGAAATTTAAACCAGTAGTTTAAAATTCCTGCACGATGGACTAATTCAACCATATAGTAAGTCAAAATGTTTGAGCTGAGTTTAAAGAAAATATGTAGCTTTCTATATGGGCATAGAAGCTTGGTGGGTAGAGAGTTCAACTTGCTGCCGGAAGATTTGATTCAGATAACGACTCGGGTCACCCTTAGCTTTCAGGTACTAGATCGGGGATTTACGTATATATCCTGCTACGTAGCTAGATCCTATGAAACCTCATAGGATCCTATGAGATAAACCTGTTGTGTGAATTGCACCTATATTATGGCTTAGAGTCCGAGTTCAGCCCTTCCCTCGTCTATCAAACCAATTTCCTAATTGATTAATGCGGTTTTTAGATACTTTAGGTGTTGGTACTATGAGGACATACTAGAACCCCTAAAACTTCTTGGTAAATAAAAGTAAAACAAATATGATTGGCATAATAATATTGTAGCTACTATAATTAACACTAGTTTACCGGGTTAGGCTAGGTTTTCAATGGACCTTGTCACCAGACAATGTAACCTGTGTACTACCTTAATGTACTAACCTCGTACTATCACAAATTATCCCATACTACGTAATTCAATAGCTTTCTTTTTTCTCAATTCTCTCTGCCACTTTTCGTTTCCACCAAAATGCTTTTTTTGTCTCCTACTACCTAAATTTCCCAGTATTCTCCCATCTGTCTTAGACATTTCATTACCCCTCAGTATCACATGCATCCATTTGTTCTACCTCCTTCGAATTTCTCTCACGAACTTTTTCTTTTCACCTGTCTCGCCTAGAAACTTCATCGTTTGTTTTCCTTTCCGTTCATTCTATTTTGTCTATTTTCCTCCACACCCATAACACGAAAGCCTCTTATCCAAATGTATCCTCTTGTATCGACGTATAAATTTCCAAGCATTACGAAAACTATGCTACTTTTTTCCTTTACTTTTACCAAGTTTCCTGTTTACTTAAAGTGTATGTCATCGTAGGACAGTATTTTATTGCAGTTACTATGAAAACTTGAGCACATCATAGTAAAATATAGAGATACAAAATTCTCAAAATTACATTGTAGTTTTATTTCACCTGAAATGTATGAAATTGTTGGTTTTTTGTCACCTTTTCTCCCAAGGTTGCTTTGGCGCGCTTCATCAATCGGCGAGCGTCGCACAATAGTGTTAGTGATGCCCTTCGGCGCCAGAGGGCAAACATTCCAGCCGAAATAGCCAGGGTCGCATGGATAGTAGTGGCGCCAGTCATTGCGAACCTCGGAACTAGTGGCGATCCCTGGCGCCATTCTCTCTGAATTCGGGCGAAGCTAAGGCGGCCTACCAAAGTGCTAGAGGTGACGGTCACGGCAAGATGAAGGACGGAGAAAAAGATGCTATAGGTCGGAAGTTTCCAAGGTTTTCCTCCCTGAAAGAGTCAGAGGTGATTAGGTCAATAAATTGTTATTTTTCAGGCATTGTTTATGAAGGTACCACCCTCCTGGCTGTGAGATGGCCAAGACGATCGTTCCTTTCTACTTAAATAGTTTGAGAGGGTTTCGTGGCGTGCCCTACGGTTAAATCTGTCCAATATTTATTTTCCTAAGTCCACCGTCGATATAAAATAGTTGACGAAAATAGAACAATTGTTATGGCAGCACGTACATTTCGGGTATATTGAGATATAGCAATCGTATCTTTATGTCAACATCGTGTATCGATTATATTTTCTATGGCACCATATGGTTTCATCGTCTATATTGAATTTTCTCCCATAATGTTGCATAATAATACATTCCAAATCGCCAGGTCGGTAATTACGACATCATGCCCATATCCAGTTAACAGTAACAAACCTGAAGGTTTCTTTGATAAATTTCGTCATATTGACATCATGTATTCACAATGTCTCATTTATTTATATCATCCCAGTCGATATAAAAACATATCGCAACATGATTTCGTAATATCGCACATCCTTATCTAATTTTCAATCGTCACATATTTCTGATGGAATTATTAAAAAAAATTCCGCATTTTTGTTCTTCAACGTTCAATGATTTTTGTGTTATAGGCTTTGAAGAATCGAGCTTCCACCCTAATTCTTAAACAGACGAGCTAATACTAGCTAGGCTCTATATTCAGATCAACACAACGTGAATAATATCGTACCAAGCTAGCCCGAAATTTACGTTTCCACTAGCCCAAACCTTTCAGAAAAAAATCTTAAGTACGCAGGTCTTTCAGAAAATAATTATTAGACTTCAAGGAGAGAAGTTGAAAATATAGTATAATATTCCATAAATTCGAATTTTGTGACATCCCTAATTGTATTTTGTCGCCTTGCCCTTTACCTAATTCAGTATGATACTTTTTGTTGTGGCTTTTATAGTACGATATTTGTTTCCATTTTATTATGGTCTGAATAGGATAATGTCATGTTCTCATATATTCCTGAATCTGATATATCTTCATTAATCGTTTCGCTTGGTTGCAGAGAAACGATTGCTTCAAAATAGATTCATACCGCCCGATTTTCCACTCATCCATAAGTTACGATCTCGTATTTATTCGTTCGCATTCCACACAATTTTACCTATCATCCAAATTTATTATTTTATATTTTTATTTTTTAATTTTGCTTAATTTACTTTATTTATTTGAGTTGAAAAGAAGTTGATAACCTCACCTTAAGAATATATATTCTAAGACGATACAGCAAAATGAATCGAATCGATTTGTTTCAGCGTTGAGCTCTCGTCAATTATTCGAAATCCAGCATGCATTGGTCGCTTGGATCACCAATATAAAATTCGAGAAATAGACGCCAGAACTAGGAGACTCGAGGACTCCTTCTTCCAAAGGAAAATGCGGAATAGTAACTGTAGGGGTGGAAATAATAAAAACCCTACTTACCACCCACATCGACCAGAGAATAATTAGTTTTACTTAAATACATTCATTTTCACTACTCTCGTGTGTTTTGTTGGTGACAACCTTCCCGCATGACCGCATGGGACTGTCATATAATTAATGTAGTGCATGTTACAACATTTTCTACGCTTTCCTTCCCTCTCTCTTTGGGGGTTATGACTCACGATGCCCACAGCTATGTATTAATAGAAACCAATTAATATATAGAATATACGTATACAATTAATATACATGTATGTATATATAGTAGTCTGACCTGAAGAAGGCCTCGGAGTAGGCCGAAAGCTTAAATCATCTACAGTGTGAGTGTCCTTTTACGTGTTATCTGTTTTATTCTGTGTTCTATTGTGCCGTCCAAAAGTTATATATATATATATATATATATATATATATATATATATATATATAGAGCATCCGCCCGGTAAGTGGAAGGTCCGTGGTTCAAATCCCGGATAGGGAAATATTTTTACTTTCGTGATCTGCTCAAAAACCGCCTTCCCCACATGTCCTGTGTTCGCCTTTTATTTGTTTTCCTTTCCCCTTTCCTTATACATATTTCTGTTTGAATGAATATATATATATATATATATATATATATATATATATAGAATTTTCCCCTCCTTACTTCCCAGTTCTGCATGATCTGTCTTGGCATAGTAGAGGTTTAGCGTGTTAATAGTTGTGATTTATTTTTATTTCCGCTTTTTCAGTATGCCAAATGACTATTTTACAAGTTGAAATTAACACTTGTTTTGAACTAAGTTTTCCATTTTTCCAACCTCCTTTGGATTTCTCCCTGCATCTCCCAGCATCTCTTCCCTTACCTTCCCTAGCACTTCCTCGTTTGTTTTTCTTTTTGTCCATTTCACCTTTTATATCCTCTTCCACATTCACGTTTCAAACTTCTCCAATCTAAAGGTAATCTCCAATGTACGTTTAGAGTCTTGCTTCAGTGAACATGTTTCCGCGTCGTACAACACAGTGCTCCATATCAAAGTGTTAACGAGCCTTTTCTTTACATCCTTACTCAACGTTCTTGCCATCAATACATATCTTATGAAAGCATCTTTGTCTAACGTAGTTTTTCTCCTTATGTCGTTCTACTTTGACCATTTTGGTGCAAAGCACTTTCGAAATTTGTAAACTGATTCTCCTGCTCTAGATTTTGCTCCCCTATTTCAATGTTTAACTTAACCTTTCTCTTTCTCGAAAAACTCATAACCTCTGTTTTATTCTCATCCCATGCTTATCGGATTGACTTTCCAAAGCAGTTAGCAGATTTGTATAAAAATTATTGTGAGTAGCTTCGGAAAAATAGATTTATTTCAGATGTTACTACAATGCCTCAAAATTCTTCAAAATACATCCCTTGAGCGTCGACATACTTTTTCCAGCGGTCTTTCCACGACTCGAAGGCTCCCTGGTAGGCGAATTCCGTAAGGTCCTTAAGGGTACGCTTGCAAGTTTCTTTCACGGTACTTAGGGTCCCATGGTGGTATCCTTTGAGGGAGAAATTCACTTTTGACAATAGGAAATAGTCTGCTGGTGCAAAATCGGGACTGCAAGGCGTTTGGGAAATCGTCTCGATGCCGTTGCAGGAGATTTTTGCAAGCAGGCACTCGACTCTGCTCTTGGTCGTCCGTGAAGATCTTCGGGACGAGTTTAGCGCAGATCTTTCGCATTGCCAAATTTTCAGTGATAATGGTGTGCGCTGGCATCTTATCAATGCCAATTCGATCTGCGACCATGCGCACACTTAACCGACGTGTCGTGACGGTCTGAATTCAACACATCACGCGCAAGTTAGGGAAACATTGTTACCGATACTTTTTATTCATACCTTGTAAACACCGGTATCTCACTCCTCTTCCTAAAAACACCCATCCCGACTGTCCATCCGCCATTTGCACCTGAGCAGTCTGAGACATGTACAGTTTGCGAGTAAGTCTCAAATCTATCGTACTCCTATTTTCCACAATATATTCATTATTTCTACCCAATTCAGTGAAATACCTTCTTGAAACATACAAATATATCCTAATTGTATAATACAGGGTGCGGCAACATAAATTCATTTTTTCAAATGCTTCCTTGTTTGAAAAAAGGAAGTTTTGTTCCTCTCTACTAGTGACTTCATTACCGCTATAGCATCACGCGTGCCTCATATGGTCATCCCTGAGTAATCATTTACCCTGCTCTCCACCATCCTTTTGATGATTCTGAGAACCACTTCGGATGCGTGCAAAATGAAGCTTATTGTTTTGTTGTGCACGCACATGTCTGCATTTCCCTTTTTTGGATCGAAACTAACGCTAATCTGACGAAATCTTTCGGTTAAATTCCTCCCTCATAATGTTAAGAATTAGTCAATAAAATTCTTCCTCCCACGTTTTTCTAAACCCTTTAGTAGTTCCGCGGGGATTTTATCTCTCTCCAAGTCTATCCATTTATCTAACCATTTATGTGATTGATTCCCTTAATACCCTTTCTATTTCACCATCACGGTGGCCTAAGCCATCATCATCTATATCCCATTATCTTCCTACGTCTAACCTTGCTTACTTAATGTCTTCGCCATATAGTTTCCCTATCATTCTCCCTCTCTTTTTAAATGTAAGGGGTAAATATTTAGCATTAATCATATTGATTATACGAAGAAAACATCATAAAACCTAACATAATGTTCAATGTATTTAATTGTCATTAAGAAGTCTCATTATAATTCTCAACAGCTTTTAACTGTAATCGTTCTCTCAAAAAATCCAAAAATAAACACAATTGATATCTTTATGGAAAAAAGAACTTTAGGGTTTGCAATTGAAGTTGTTTAGAGGAAAGGCAACATTTAAAGGTTTGGTAAATTTGATGGACAAAACGTGCTCACTCAAAAAAGTATCATTAAGGTAATCACAACTTCACCTTTACTTTCACTGCCAGTTGCCATAAAATTCCCCCATGGTTACAATTTCTAGCAGCATCTATTTCCTTTTTCTCTCGCTAAACTGAACCAAAGGTGTCCATTCTGGAACCCCTTCATAGATTAAAGTATTGTAACTGAAATACCTTGTCAAAATGCTTCTCAGCTCGCGCAGTGATCAAGTCGGATCTGGAAAATGGGAGGACTCCAAGGAACCACGACAATTTGCAAAGCGACCTCATAGGTTTAGGAACCCAGGTCCAGATCCACCAACTTGGTTTACAGCTTCGAGGCAAAAGATGCCTCCAGTTAAAAGTTTTCTTGGCACCGTAAATCATAGCGCCAAGAAATTTTATTAACAGTTTTAAATTTTGCTCTTATTATTGCCTTGCTTCAACACGAGTTCTAAGATTTAGAAGAATGAGTCCTTGCAAACAGAAATTGATCCATCAACTGCAATCACCATAACAACTAGCGGGAACTAGGCAATGTCTTCGACGAACGAGAACATTAGTATATCTGAGCAATATTATTCCATGGAAATGACTTGTGACCCTTCTCCTCCGTCGCATGCCCGCGAGGCCGCCGTGGGAATGTTGACAGGTAATCCAGATGTTTCGCGGGTAACAGTGTTGGTTTCAAAACCGATGAATGTTCCTCTTGTTTACTCCCTCGGGTGTATTCCTAATGAAATGTTTTCACCTGTCTCCGTGCATAAGGCTGACTTCGCATCACATCGCGTCAAGAATGTGCCCAGGCGTGTGCTGAACTGACAGGTTACACATATAACATTCTGTTCAAATATGTCTTTTTGGCAGGACTGTTTTATATCGTAATATACACACTTTCATTTTTGCATTACCGCTTATATATGCGCAATTTAATATGCATTTCCTTTCACAATTTCTATCAGCTGATCCTATATAGTTTTCCATGGTTATCTTAATGTAGGAATATTTTATGGAATTCCTTATACAGCTAAAACAGAATAAAATGATGATGGGTAGGACCAAATGGTACTGATGGAGAACTGTAACGGGTTTGAAAGCGGAAGGAGAGAAGTAAGAGAGTATGGTTTAGGAATATAAGAATTATCGCGGGGGAAAAGAAATCAAGTTTGGTAGGAGAAAGTGTTTGACAATAATGAATATTTGCGGCGCAACATTTCCAAAAATCATTCACCTAGAGGCGAATGATTTTTACACTCTAAAATGAGCCTTGAGGCGAATTAATATTACTCTGAAAGTACTGAATTGTAATGCACATTTAGCATATGACTGCCTGAAAAAAGTTACTGTGGCGACATCTCCTGCAATTCCTAGGAGTTTAATGAACATATCATTAAATATTACATTATTATGGTTAATTGCATGTATTTTCTTAATTCTCAGCAAAGACCGATTCATTAGTTAACTGCTTAGGTAAACTAAGTATATCTCGATATCAACTTATGATTGGAATTACCCCTTCGGGTTATAGCATTCACTTTTTGTTTTATGTCGGATGTCCATGCTAAAACTACCTATTTTAGAATCCATCATTACATTCATTATGTGGTAAAAGATTAAAGTAAGATGATATCCGTGTGTTGTTATTTATAAGAATATAGACAGGGTTGGGTGCAGAGAAGGTTGGAAAAGGTGAAATGGAAAGAAAGAATGGCAAACCAAGAAAGATGGGAGAAAAACGAGGAAGTGCGCGGCGTGGTGGGCAAGTAGAGGAAATTTTTTGGAGAAATCCAAAGGACGCCGGACCGATGGATGCAGGCCATTTTGGTGGGCGATGTGATTTTGTAGACTCAGATTCAGGGGGAAATGTTAGTAGAATGGGGAAGGGGCAGGATTAGGAAAGCCGAGCGGGGCGGAATGAAGGGAGGAAGGAAGTATGCGGAATTGAAGAGGAACTTCTTTTCATTTCATCACACACACACGCGCGCACACTCACGCACAACACGATCAATTCAAATTCAAAAAAACAATATCAAAAACTTACGTCCAGGGGAAGTCCAACGGCAGAGGAATATTTCAATGTTCAGGTTCAAAAAAGGGGTACAAGAGAATCAGATCACAAGAGGATAATTTATTGAACATTTTATTAGCTATAAAATAACAAATTTCATTCAAAAGGAGGAAAAGTAACCAATTATGGAAAACAATTATGACAAGCAGGGGGTGTGGGAAGTGAGCAGTAGAACACATAGAAAGGCAGTGATTCCTGTAAGAAAAACTAAAATTCATTAATTTAATCATATTCCAAAAACAGCACTTTTTGTCCTTTGCATCGGGAAATTAGCAGTTGCACCAATGAAGACGACTACAAAAAACCAACCCAGAGGTGGAGAAAATGACACATAGGTGGGAATGGAAACCAGGACCCTATGATTGGCAGACGAGGACGTTACCCCGACACCACCCGGACCGAAAATTTGGTGAGTAGTCCAGCCCGCCCTACACACACTCACTCACTCACACACACACACACACACATATACACTCACTCATTCCCACACACACATACACTCACTCATTCACACACTCACTCACACACTCAATCACTCACACACTCAATCACTCACAACACACACACACCCTCACACACATTCACACACTCTATTACACGCATTCTAACACTCTCACACACACTTTCACAACACTCACACATTCACACTCTCACAACACTCACACATTCACACTCTCACACAACACGCACTCACTCTCTCTCACACACACGCACTCACTCTCACTCACACACACACACACACACTCACTCACTCATTCACACACACACACATATACTCATTCATTCACACACTCACTCACACACTCAAACACTCACTCACTCACAACACACACACCCTCACACACATTCACACACTCTATTACAAGCATTCTAACACTCTCACACACACTTTCTCAACACTCACACACTCACACTCTCACACACACACGCACTCACTCTCTCACACACACACTCACTCACTCTCACTCACACACTCTCACACACACTCACTCACTCACTCACTCACACACATACTCACTCACTCACAGACATACACACATTCTCACATTCACACGCGCGCGCGCACACGCGCACACTCACTCTCACACACTCACACACACACCGACACTCTCACAACCACGCACTCATTCACACACTCCCTCACTCTCACACACCCACACTCACATCTACATGATACCCCGCAAGCCGCCGCAAGGGCGTGTGGCCACTACCCAAAAAAGGAAAAAAGAAATACCGCATTCAAAAGCAACACACGCAAGCAACCCCCAATCTACAGCAGTGCACACATTCATCGTAACAATCCCATCATTCGACGCGCATGCAAACACACATCTACCTCCCTTCACTCCACAAGCATGCAAGTACATACGCTTAAGTACAACAAATAATTTTACCCTAGGATGCAGCAAGAAATTTATCACGAACGTGCATGCTAGTTTCTAGCAAGTAGCCAGGCGAAACACCACCACCACCACAAGAAAGTTCCACACAAAACTCTCTCCCACCCAAGGTGAGGAACCTGACCCAACGCTGTAGGTGGGAGGGGGGCACCCCCCCCCAGAGAGCGGCAAGGGATGGAGGGGAAATTTAGGGTACCAAAAGCAAAAGCAGAGAAAACAATACTGTAAACAGCAATACATTACTTAATGTACGCACGCTCTCACACGCACTCTCTCTCACACACACGCACTCTTTCACACACACACGCACCCTCTCACTCACACGCACTCTCACACACACGCACTCTCTCACACGCACTCTCTCTCTCTCACACACGCGCACCCTCTCACACGCACGCACCCTCTCACACGCACGCACCCTCTCACCCACACGCACGCTCTCACACGCACTCTCTAACACGCACACACGCACCTCTCACACACACGCACTCTCTCAATCACACGCACTCTCTCACTCGCGCACCCTAACGCACACACGCACCCACACAAACACGCACCCAATAACACACGCACCCACACACACACACCCAAACATACACCGACACACGCTCTCTCTCTCACACACACACGCACACATTCTCTCTCAGACACGCACGCGCGCACTCTCTCACATACAAACGCGCGCACTCTCTCACACACACGCACGCGCGCACTCTCTCACGCACCCACACGCACACGCACCCAAACGCACGCACACACGCACCCACACGCACCCACACGATCGCACACGCACCCACACGCACACACACGCCCACACGCGCCCACACGCACCCACACGCGCCCGCACGCACGCACACGCGCCCACACGCACGCACACGCACCCACACGCACGCACACGCGCCCACACGCACGCACACGCGCCCACACGCACCCACACGCACGCACACGCGCCCACACGCACCCACACGCACACGCACGATCCCACACGCACACGCGCCCACACGCACCCACACGCTCACACACACACACGCAGCCACACGCACCGCTCCCACTCGCACGCACGCACACGCACCCACACGCACACGCACCCACGCACGTACACACGCACCCACACGCGCCCACACGCACGCACACGCACCCACACATACACGCACCCACACATACACGCACACACACGCACGCACACGCGCACACACACGCACCCACACGCACACACACCAATACCCAGACGCACACACGCGCACACGCACCCACACACGCACGCGCACCCACACGCGCACACACGCACACGCACTCACACGCACCCACACGCGCACCCGCACTCACACGCACATCCATGCACCGACACGCACACGCACCCACGCACCCACACCCACGCACACGCACCCACACGCACACGTACCCACACGCACACACACCCAGACGCACACGCACACACGCGCACACGCACCCACACGCGCACACACGCACACGCGCACACACCCACACGCACCCCACGCAACCGCGCACACACGCAGACCCACATCCACGCACACGCACCCACACGCGCGCACACGCGCACAAGCACCCACACGCGCACACACCCACACGCACCCCACGCACACGCGCAGACCCACATCCACGCACACGCACACACACCCGCACACAAGCACACGCACCCACACGCGCACACACACCCACGCATCCACACACACGCCCACACGCACGCACACGCGCACACACTGCACGCACACGCACCCACACGCACACACACGCACTCACACGCACGCACACGTACGATCCCACACGCACCCACACGCACACACACGCTCCCACACGCTCCCACCCACACGCGCACACATGCACGTACACACGCACCCACACGCGCCCACACGCGCCCACACGCACGCACATGCACCCACACATACACCCAGACGCACACGCACACACGCTCCCACACGCACACGCAACCACACGCACCGCACCAACACGCACGCGCGCCCACACGCGCACACACGCACGCACACGCACCCACACCCAGACGCACACGCTCCCACACGCACACGCGCACACGCACCCACACATACACGCGCACACGCACCCACGCACGCACCCACACGCGCCCACACACACACGCACCCCACGCACACGCGCAGACCCACATCTACGCACACGCACACACACCCGCACACAAGCACACGCACCCACACGCGCACACACACCCACGCATCCACACACACGCCCACACGCTCGCACACGCGCACACACTGCACGCAAACGCACCCACACGCACACACACGCACTCACACGCACGCACACGTACGATCCCACACGCACCCACACGCACACACACGCACCCACACGCGCACACCCACATCCACGCACACCCACATCCACGCGCGCACCCACACGCGCACGCGCACCCACACGCGCACACACGCACACGCACCCACACACACACGCACTCACACGCACGCACACGCACGATCCCACACGCTCCCACACGCCCACACACGCCCACACGCACGCACACGCACACACACCCGCACACAAGCACACGCACCCACACGCGCACACACTGCACGCAAACGCACCCACACGCACACACACGCACTCACACGCACGCACACGTACGATCCCACACGCACCCACACGCACACACACGCACCCACACGCGCACACCCACATCCACGCACACCCACATCCACGCGCGCACCCACACGCGCACGCGCACCCACACGCGCACACACGCACACGCACCCACACACACACGCACTCACACGCACGCACACGCACGATCCCACACGCTCCCACACGCCCACACACGCCCACACGCACGCACACGCACCCACACGCACCGCACCCACACGCACACACACGCGCACCCACACGCACCCACACATACACGCGCACACGCACCCGCACATACACGCACACATGCACGCACACATGCACGCACACACGCACCCACACGCGCCCACACACACGCCCACACACGCGCACACGCACGCACACGCGCACGCAGCCACACGCACACACACGCGCACCCACACGCGCACACATGCACGCACACGCGCACACACTGCACGCACACGCACCCACACGCGGCACACCCACATCCACGCACACCCACATCCACGCACGCACCCACACGCGCACGCGCACCCACACGCGCACACGCGCCCACACACCCACACGCACACGCTCCCACGCGCACACGCACCCACACGCACCGCACCCACACGCACGCACACGCGCACCCACACGCACCCACACATACAGGCGCACACGCACCTACACATACACGCACACACGCACCCACACGCACACACACCCACACCCAGACGCACACGCACACACGCTCCCACACACACACGCACACACGCACGCACACGCGCACCCACACGCACGCCCACGTACCCACACGCACACACCCAGACGCACACGCACCCCACGCACACAACCACACGCGCACACACGCACACCCACATCCACGCACACGCACGCACCCACACGCGCACCCACACGCGCACACACGCACACGCGCACACACGCACATCCATGCACCGACACGCACACGCACCCACACGCGCACACACGCACCCCACGCACCCACACACACGCACACCCGCATCCACGCACACGCACGCGCACACGCACGCACACACACGCACACACGCACCCACACCCGCGCACTCTCACACGCACACTCGCTGTCACACCCACACGTACGCGCACACTCTCTCACACATACACACACGCTCTCACACGCACACTCGCTCCCACACGCACACTCGCTCTCACACCCACACGTACACTCGCTCGCACACCCACACGCACACGCACACTCTCTCACGCTCTCACACTCTCACACGCACACTCGCTCTCACACACACGCACGCGCACACTCTCTCACACACACGCACGCGCACACTCACGCGCGCACTCTCTCTCACGCACTCGCACTCTCTCACTCACACACGCGCGCACTCTCTCTCACACGTACGCGCGCGTTCTCTCACACACACGCACGCGCGCGTTCTCTCACACACACGCACGCGCACACTCTCACACACACGCACGCGCACACTCTCTCACACACACTCTCTCACACATACACACACGCTCTCACACGCACACTCGCTCTCACACCCACACGCACACTCGCTCTCACACCCACACGCACACTCTCTCACGCACTCGCACTCTCACACACACGCGCGCACTCTCTCACTCACACACGCGCGCGTTCTCTCACACACACGCACGCGCACACTCTCTCACACACACGCACGCGCACACTCTCTCACGCACTCGCACGCGCACTCTCTCTCACACGTACGCGCGCGTTCTCTCACACACACGCACGCGCGCGTTTTCTCTCACACACACGCACGCGCGCGTTCTCTCACACACACGCACGCGCGCGTTCTCTCACACACACGCACGCGCACACTCTCTCACACACACGCACGCGCACACTCTCTCACACACACGCACGCGCACACTCTCTCACACACACGCACGCGCACACTCTCTCACACACACGCACGCGCACACTCTCTCACACACACGCACGCGCACACTCTCTCACACACACGCACGCGCACACTCTCTCACACACACGCACGCGCACACTCTCTCACACACACGCACGCGCACACTCTCTCACACACACGCACGCGCACACTCTCTCACACACACGCACGCGCACACACACGCACGCGACACTCTCTCACACACGCACGCGCGCGCTCTCACACACACGCGCGAGCGCACTCTCTCACACACACGCGCGCGAGCGCACTCTCTCACACACACGCGCGCGAGCGCACTCTCTCACACACACGCGCGAGCGCACTCTCTCACACACACGCGCGAGCGCACAGTCTCTCTCACACATACACACACTCTCACACGCACACTCGCTCTCACACCCACACGCACACTCTCTCTCACACACACACTTACCGGTGTGGCGTTTCGTTGGCTTCTCCCATCCGGCGCCTCCCCAGTTTGCGGATAGGGGAATGCTCGCCAGATATAGAGAGTACCGGGCAATTAAAATACCCGGGGCGGACAGTAGAGAAAAAAGGGGAAGAAACCCCGAAAATAAATCAAATATGAAGAGTTCGCAGGGGAGGGATACCTCAGTACCGGCGCTGCTACGGAGGGAGAAAGCGGTCTCCCAGGCGTACGTAGTGCTTCCAACGACCGTAGTGCTACAGGAGTTGTCACTCGGCTCCTGTAGCATTAAATGCTACAAGTGACTCACAACCGAAAGAGGCCGAGAAGGCTTTCAACCGGTTGAAGGAAAGAGTGCAGTCGTTTTTGGAGTTTGTTAGTTAGTTTTTGGGTTTTTTTGGTGCATCGACAGCTATAGTCATTTTGCACCAATGGCTTAACATTTAAAACCACAATTCGCTTTTAAAAAAAACATTAAATAAATATGTATAAATATTTAAAACAGATAACATTAAAAATAATAAAAATGCCGCGACTAAAGTTGCCTCGTAAGGCCGGTTTTGCTTAAAAATAATAAAACTATTTAATGAGTTGGGGTCGTCCCCTAAAATATTATCTAAATCACCCCTTATTTGAAACTTTTCTCTGGCCCTGCGATATTTTTTGCACTGTGTCAGTATATGTTTCACAGTCAGGTGTAAGTCACAATCATCGCAGCGCGGTTGCACTTTTCCCTCCGTAAAGAGGTACGAGTGCGTGAGGGCAGAGTGCCCTAGCCTGAGGCGTGTGATCGTGACCTCTTCCCTCCGGTTTTTCCGGATGGAAGACGGCCATGCCGAAACGACCGATTTTATCTCCCTGAGTTTATTGTTACTTAAGGACCGCCAAGCTTCCTTCCACTGGTTTAGGACCAAACTCCGCAAGGCGGCCTTTATGTCCTCCACAGGTACCAAAGTGGAATCGGTCTCGGTTTTGCCCAGAGCTTCCTTGGCTGCTTTGTCAGCTTTTTCGTTACCAGGTATTCCTACGTGACCAGGAGTCCATATGAAGGATACCCTGCTACCCTTCTTCTGAAGAGATAGGAGGGTGTGGTGGATCTCCTGAACTATCGGGTGCCTTGGTGAGAAGACCGATATCGATTGTAGGGCGCTTAACGAGTCGGAACAGATGAGGAAGGAGCCGTTAATTTCTTTTATTTGTTTTAGGGCGGTTCTTATGGCTGACAGTTCGGCTGTGAATATACTACAGAGCGTGTTCAGTTTTCCCCTCACGACTCCATGATAGAGGGACACGACCGCATAGCCACAGGCGGACTCCACCTTCGACCCATCGGTGTAGACCGGGACGAGTTCAAGATGCGATCCGAGGAAGGCATTAAAGAGTCGCTGGTATTCAGACTCGGTTGTGAGCGCTTTACAGTGCGCATGGAGCATTGACTTAATATCCGGCTTTGGTATTAGCCAAGGGGGATGTCTGGCGTAGGAGACGGTGCACACTTCAGGAAAGGTAAAATTGAGTTCCTGGATAAAATCATTGAAACGAACGGCCAGGGGCCTGGTTGCCCTTTTCCGCCTGTGAAATAAGTCTAAAAATCTGGAGTTAAAAAGAATGTTAAAACATGGGTGTTTGGTCACAGATAAAACTTTACAGGCATAATTCCCCATCAAAATCATCCTGCGGGTACCCAAGGAAGGCTCGCCTGCGTCAGCAAGTAGGCTTTGGACTGGGCTGGTTCTAAATGCTCCCGTGGCCAAACGTATCCCGGCGTTGTGGACACACGTAAGGGATCTCAGATAAGACTCTCGTCCTGACGAGTATATTATAGAACCGTAGTCCAGTTTCGAACGGACCAGGCCTCGGTACAATAGAAGCATGGTAGAGCGATCTGCTCCCCATGTGGAGTGGGTTAAGTACCTTAGAACGTTTAGGGTTTGGCGACACTTCTCGCGTAATACCCGTAGATGCTCTCGCCAGTTTAATTTTTTGTCTAGGATCAAGCCGAGAAAGCGGACGGATTCCACAAATGGGAGATTCCGACTCAGCAGGTTCAAAGTCGGTGGTATGTGCTGTCCGCGAAGACGGTGGAAGTGGACATTTCGTTTTCTCCGTGGAGAAACGAAATCCGTTCCTTCGCGACCAATCTCCCAGTTTATTTAAGGTCACCTGGGCTTGCCTGGAGGCGTACGCCAGTCTTGTCGACCTGCAGAAAATAGCTAGGTCGTCCACGAAGAGCGATGCCATCACCGGGGCATTGACGCATTCCGTGACGTCGTTGATTGCGATGGCAAACAGTGTCACACTCAGCACTGATCCTTGAGGTACCCCGTTCTCCTGGATGTGATATCCGGATAAATACTTGCCCGTCCTCACTCTTAATGTACGGTTTGTAAAAAAATTGTTAATAAATATGGCCATATTGCTTCTAAATCCCCACTTGTGCAACGTGTTTCAAATTTTTCGTCGCCACACCCTGTCGTAGGCCTTCTCGAGATCGAAGAATACTGCTACGACGTGTTGGCGTAGGAGAAAGGCTTCCTGGATGAAATTGTCAGCGCGCACCAGATGGTCTGTCGTGGACCTCTCGCGCCGAAAGCCGCACTGAGCGTCGGACAGAAGGCGTCGTCTCTCCAAGCACCAGACGAGACGTCGGTTAACCATTCTTTCCATCACTTTGCACAGGCAACTGGTGAGAGATATGGGTCGATAACTGCTCGGGTCGCTTTTGTTCTTACCCGGTTTTAGGATGGGTATCACCACGGACTCCCGCCAGGAATTCGGGAAACTACCTTTAATCCACAATTGATTGAGGGTATCGAGGACCCCTCCCAACGCCGATTCCGGAATATTCCGGAGAAAAGCGTTGTGGATTCGATCCATTCCAGGCGCGGTGTCATGGGAATCCGTGATGGCAGACTTCAGTTCCCATGGTGAGAAGGACTCATTTTATTCTGCAGGTGTTCTTGTTTCGCAGAAATTGAGAGGGACTCTCTCACATCGTTTCTTTAAGTTTGCATCATAACCCTCGTCACTGCTATTGGCCGCGAACTGCTTGGCGAAAGTATCGCTTATTTCCGGGGGTGAAGTCACCACCCGTCCAGCTACAAGCAATGGCGAGATGACAAAGGAGACCTTGGACCCGGAGATTTTTTTGACTTTGTCCCATACCTGAGTGACTGGAGTCCTATGGCTGATTGTCGAGACGTATTCTATCCAGGAAGCCCTTTTGGCCTGCTTCACCTCCTTCCGAGCTCGCGCTCGTAGGCGGCGGTATGCTGCCAGGTTTGTTGCCGTGGGGTACTTTTGAAATATTTTCAGCGCTTTCTTCCTCGTCCGGATCGCCCTGTCGCAATCCTCGTTCCACCATGGGACAGGTGCACGATTTAGTGAGCCGGACGTATGAGGGACACTTTCAGTAGCTGCCGCCACGAGCGCTGAGGTCAGTGTCTCGACGTTGTGCAACGCGTCGAGACTAGCGTCATGTTTAAATTTAAAATGGGCCTTGAAGAGCGATCAGTCGGCACGGCTGATACGCCAGTTTACCGGAGGTTTGAAGATATTCGGTGAAAAATCTTCTTTCGCGAGGAGAAGAGGAAAATGGACACTCCCACAAAGATCGTTGTGGGCCGTCATCTTCAGCTTTAGGGCTAAACTTCTCGAGCATATAGAGATCTATTGCTGAGAATTCTCCGTTAAAGCTATTAAAGCGAGTTTTTCACCACTATTTAATAAAAACAAGTTAAAATCCTCAATAAAATTAGATAAAATTCGTCCTCTCCTATTGCTTGGGGCCGTTGGGCCTCCCCATAGAGGATCATGGGCATTAAAATCGCCCATCAAAATAAATGGCCGAGGTAGCTGACGGACAAGGGCTTCCAGATTGAAACGTGTTACCGGTGCACCCTCCGGCAGATAGACGTTACATAACGTCATATAGTATTCTCTGGGGTGTGCACTGTGACTGCCACGGCTTGGAATTGGGTGTTCAATTGGATTCGGGAGGTGTAAAGGACCTCACGAATCGCAACTGCCACTCCTCCTTGGGCGCGTTGACCGCTCGTGTCGTCAAGTCTAAAAAGTGTACCCCTTCAGAACGCCCTTGTCTGCCACCTTAAAATGTGTCTCTTGCAGACAGATGCAAGAGGGATTAAAAACGTCCGTTAAAATGGCCTGCTCCTCCTTGTGCCGATAAAAACCATTGCAGTTCCACTGCAGTATAAAAACCATGATGGCTGTTTAAATACATAGATAAATGTTTAAAAATGTGGTGAGATGACCAACAGATTAACGATCATCGCTTCAAGCGATGCTTCCTCCTCCAATCGCTTGCGAAGACCTCGGTATCGGAAATACTAAGGTACTTCTTCCGAAACCTCCGGCTTTTTAGGTTTCGTCGGAGGTGATGGGGAAAGGGAAGTCTTCTCACGAACTTTCGGCGCGCGACGTGTTCGACATTGACTCGAATACGTACATTATCTTCATAGTCTTGCCCAAGACTGCATTATTCATTAACTTATACATTTCCTTATCAAAATAAAACTGCCAATTGCCGTTTTTCCGGCTTGAGGTCAACGTATGACTTCATCCATGGAGATTGATCAAACTCGATTATTCAATGGATCTTTTTCAATTTGAGACCTGCTGTCAATGCGTTACAGTGTCCTGTAATGGATGACATAACACTCCTTATCATCTATGGTAGTCAATAATTTTGAATATTTTCCGCCCGGAGGGATCTTTGCAGCAAAAAGGAAAGTCTAAGTGTAAGCCGTACAGATCCGTCGGGTATTCTTTATCCACTTCCAATAAGTAACCCTTGGGAGAATCGTCAGGGATAGCCATTGCATCAACATGATTGTTCCATCCATCTGAAACCTCCCGTCGGGAGACATTCTGACATGCCCATCCATACAAATTATTCGAATCTACATATGCTAAATATGTACTCCTTTTTCGAATCATAGCCTTCCATGTACTTGTTGGCCTCCGCATATCGCTTCACACACTGATTCCTCCGCGAATACCTTTTTCAAACATGAGGATCATATCGTAGTCGGCCAAAAGTTCGAGTGTGATTACCGTATGCTTAAGCATTGCGTCAACAGAAAGCCCTGGAATGGTGAAGTACCAGCAGGGTCTAACGCATAAGCAGCCATGCATGAACTCCGACAATTTTCTAAAACGACGGCTAAAAGAAGAACGCCTGTTTTCAAATAAAGACCTGAATATTCGCCAAAAGTTTTGCAATAAAATTCGGCCCATACCTTTTTAGCAAATTCATAATCCTTAATGGTAATGGTAACCTCCGTCAGAGTGCCGAAGAATTGTTCAGTGGAAGGAAGACTAACATTCCAATTTTCCCAAGAATGTACGTATTCATTAGGAAAAACACCTTTACGCGTGAAAAGATCGAGTTATCTCTAAAATGCGGTATGTTTGCGTGAATACGTCCTTACGGAGACTTCCTACCAATTTTGAAAGAGGGGTTGCCAAAAATCTAAAGCTGCCAACCAAGGAGAAAAAGGCGCAGTAGGCATCTACATATTTTGAAAAGGAAATATACTTTTCCTCGTTCGGGATTCAAGTCACCTTCATGTTATCAGATCCAAAGTGTGGACCAATGAGGCGAGCGTCATAGTTTGATAGATTTTGATTGAAAACTGGGAGAAAGTTGGGGACTGTAATTAATATTCTATGCCATGTGAGCTGAAGTCTCCGAAGTTACCCGAAATGTGATCGTGATCCCTCACACGATCTTCACCCAACCCTAAGCCGCAGATGTACCAAAGAAAAGCTTGGTTAAATGCGATAAATTCCTCATTAATATATGCATCGGCATAGTGGTTTTATACACGCCTCGCACAAAAAGTGACCATTTCTTTAAGTTTTTCGAGGAAGGCTTGCACGGCATTTCTACTCCTGTATAGAATAGGCTCGAAAACCTCGCCTGTGTTTGCCACCAAGAGAAGACAAAGCTATCATTTCGTGCTGCTGGCGTGCTTCAGTATACGAATTCTCGCGAGGAGAAAAACCTGTGATTTTGGGTAGGACGCACTCCAAATCTGCGTATGCGGCATATGGCGGTCGGGCTGTGTGTGAAAAAATTTTGAATTTCAAATAAGTGTCATCACCTTCGGGAAGAATAATTTTTCTTGGGGAACATCAAGCAGTCCTTATGTTCAGCGAGAGATTCCAGTGTATAGCAGTGCTTCAAACAATGTTTACAAAAATATAATTTTGATTTATATTTACTCATCTGACTTTTCACCAATGTATTATGGTTTTTGATACAATAATAATAAGACTTCTTTCCCTCAACTAGGTAGGAAAGATCATAGTGATCCTCGTTTTTATTGTGGACTTAATGACAGCCACTATTAGTACGGGAGCTGGTGCTATGCTGTGAACCTGATATTTACACTTGTAAGATTTGCTCAGTGTTAACGAGGATACCTAGCAGAGTACAAAAGAGGCAAGTCTTACAAGTTACCAGTTGTCTTTCCCTTGGGGGGAGATGAAAAATTTGCGAAGCGGACATTTTCTTCGTCTTAAACCTAGCCAAACGATCAATTGAGATGCAAAGACCCCGTTTTGGCCATTTTAAGATGATTTTGGTGCGCCGATTCCGGAAACCGGGCCCGCAGAGTTGCAAAAAAATTGCGAATCGGACATTTTTGTCCATCTTAAACTCGGCTGAATAGTCAATGGGGATGCCAAGATCTCGTTTTGACCATTTTAAGACGCTTTTGGTGTGCTGATTCCGGAAAACGGGACCGCAAAGTTGCATAAAAAATTCGCGAATCGGAAATATTTTTACGCTGCTAAAACTTAGTCAAACGATCAATTGGGATGCCCAGAACCCGTTTTGATCATTTTAAGACGATAATGGTTTGCTGATTCCGAAAACCGGGCCCGCAAAGTTGCACCAAAAAATTGAGAATCGGACCTATTTTTTCGTCTTAAACTCGGCTGAATAGTCATGGATTCCAAGACCTCGTTTTGACAATTTTAAGACGGTAATGGTGGGCCGGGTCCGGAAAACGGGCCCGCAAAGTCACAAAATAATTCCCTGGGCCCCTATGCCCGCTCTGAACCAAAACTGTATGGCATCCCTGGGGAAATTAATTCAAAAACTTATTATATCTGCTTTATAGGAAGAAGAATATGAGAGTACATGACTAATATTCTTTGTCTAATGGTCATTGAATGCCTAATAGACACTACGAAGACATGATAATTGACACCGAATATATTTACAAGTTCCTAGACACCATTCAGGTAGAAATCTAATTATAAAACAATCAATTTGCTCCAGGTAATTTGGGATTATCAAAGATTATATTATTTCCTAGCACCTGGAAGTCCACTCTATTATTTACCTTTCAAGTACCTTTATCGGCTTATACTCCCTGCATTCTTTGATCTCAATCTGATGAAAACTTTGAGATAAATTAAAGTTCGTGGTAGACAGTGGCACGTACATTTTTCTGTTCTTTTCAAAACTATGTAAAACAATCCTGAATGAGGGTATTTCATTTTGGGCTCTATTTTTCTCGGAAAGGACAGAAATTTACGTGCCCAACCACTAAATTCCCACGTGCCCACCACTGACTAAAATTCTTCCGAAAGTAATTATCAGATTTCCGTCCGGAATCACGGAATATATAATACATTCAATATATAATACAAGACCCTTGAGTCTCAAAGAACATGTATGCAGCTGCCTCCCGGGTGACACCAAGTCTCATTCTGTCAATTTCTTGGAAAGTTTTGCCTGACATTTTTCAATGCTCTTTTGGTTCTATACGGCCAGGCTAAGCCAAAAGAATGAAAATTTTGCTACCATTGATTCTCTGTTAACCCGAAATGAAGTCACGATTCTTCTCTGATATCAATAAGATGAGCCATCCAGAAATTTTCAGGGCAAAAATCGGGCAACCCCTGGACCTCAGAAAATTCCCTGTACTAAATATGATATGATTATATTGAACAAATAAATGAAATCCTAAATCCCTTCCGTTAAGGAAAAGGCCTGTCCATCCGCGCATTAACATTGAAGCGTCATTCCATACAGGAGTCCATTCACAGATCCCCCAAAATATCAGACAAGTGTTGAAAATTCATATCGCCAACAGTATGAAATTCACCATCGATAAATGATATTTGTAACCTGCCAACCCTGTCCAGCATATATCGTATATTTTGTTTTTTCCTAGACTCCGTTAGAGTTCTGATCCCTCTGCTGGGAACTGATTTTTGCAGGCCCTGACAATAGAATCATTCAAATTTATGAACATTGGGGAAGAAGTTGGATCCTACTCTGATGAGAAATCAAAACCATGCGAAATCTCCTAATTTGAATAATACTTTACACTGGGTCAAAAATCGCTGCTAAACCCTCTCGCCTGCTCAATTTCTCTGAAAATAAGCTACTTTATTCCATTAACGCACCACCGGACGTAAACGGACATTCAAAAATAAAATTGGCTTATTCAGTTCAGAGGAAGGTGGAAATGCATTGCTAGGGGTAAAATTGCCTGCTCTTTCCGAATTGGACATTAGTTTTGGGTGTGAACCCTTCCTAAGAGGTGAAAAACGGATCCAAAGCGGGACAAATGACGGAAAACCCGATCCAATAATCGAGGTAACTGCCATGAATATAAGTGTATTCCATATTTTCAGTGCAATCAGTTTGGTCCACGACCCCCCAGGAATGTAGAAGGGGCAGGAAAAATGTTCGTAATTCGTAAGTGATGGGTTTTTCGGAAAAATTGTATGAAACAAACAGCCCATAGAAAGGGGCTAAGTATCATTGTGAATGTTCTAAGATTTTTTGGCCACAATTTGGAATTTTTTTGGTTTGGCCATTTTTTTAGAACGGAAAATTTTGTCAAAAAATCTGATTCCTTGAACCTTTCTAAGGACTTTTGGCTGTATACAATGTTACCAATATATCTATCACTTCTGTCTTAAATTGGTCAAAAGGGGTTCTTGGCATCCCCATTGACTATTCGGAAAAGTTTAAGACGAAAAAAATATGTCCGATTCGCAAATTTATTTGCTACTTTGCAGACCCGTTTTCCGGAATCGGCACACCAAAAGCGTCTTATAATGGCCAAAACGAGATCTTGGCATCCCCATTGACTATTCAGCCGAGTTTAAGATGAAAAAAATGTCGGATTCGCAATTTTTTTTGCAACTTTGCGGGCCCGGTTTCCGGAAACGGCGCACCAAAATCGTCTTAAAATGGTCAAAACGGGGTCTTGGCATCCCAATTGATCGTTTGAATAGGCTTAACACGACAAAAAAATGTCAGATTCGCACAGATCCCCTTCGGGGGGAAAGAACGAAATACCCTATGAGGATCATATTTCCCGGTTATTGGCAAGGTACTCAATACATGTGTAGTTTTTGTGAGTGTCAATAAATGGTTACAACATACCACCAGCTCCCCTACCATAAGGTTATGCGTGTTTTACGTGCGATGTCGACGATTTTCGTTTGTTAAAAGAAATGGATCGAAGAATTTGTTACCAATTTTGCGTAAAAAATGAAATCAAGTGTAACAAAGTGTGTGAAACGTTAACAAAGGGCTATGTTGAGTATGTTATGAATAAATCATGACTTTACGAGTGGCATAAGCGTTTCCAAGAAGACCGTAAAGACCTTGAAGATGGCGAACACCCTGAACGCCTCAGCACATCAACAATCGATGAAAACGTGGAAAAAGTGAAAGGAATGGTTATGAACGATCGCCGAATCACAACTAGAGAGGTCGCTGATGGTGTTGGCATATCGATTATATCATTTGATGACATTTTTTCCAATTTTTTGGGGAAACGGGTGGCAGCAAAATTCGTTCCAAAATGGCTTTTGCACCACGATAATGCACCAGCTCACACTTCATTGCTTGTTCGTGAATTTTTGGCCAAAAACAATACTGTAACGATGCCCCAGCCTCCATATTCGCCGGATATGGCTCCGTGTGACTTTTCCCTATTTCCATAAATTAAGAGAACTTTGAAGGGGTGTGGTTTTACAGCCGTAGTTGACATTAAAAGCATATCGTTGAAAGAACTTAAGACTATCTCAAAGATCGAGTTTGAAAAGTTTCGGGGATTGAAAGAAGCGCTGGTACAAGTGCATAATCTCCAACGGTGACTACTTTGAAGGTGACAACATCAATGAATAAGAAGAAATAAATATTATCTTTCAAAAAATTAAAATTCCCTTTAATTTTTTAACACCTTGTATGGGCTTAGATGGGTACCTGCGCCATGACATCGTAAACCTACTTTTCAACAAGATACTATTTTACTGTTTTCTTGGATGCCTTTTCTAATTAAATAAATGATTAGAGTATTACAAAAAATGTTAAAGCAATAGTTTTTGCACAGCATGAAGGTCAACCAAACTATAATAACCCAAGAAAGCACATATCGGAATACACAAGTAGCCCTTAAATCCGTCATTGCCTAGGTTAAGGCAGAAAAAGGGCCTTTATCTATTTATTACACCATAAACATGAAAGGGTAGTAATTGGAGCTCTGGATAATGAACAAAGAATGTCAAAGTAACATGGTGTGTAGCAGCTCAAGATTGTGCAAACAGTAATAATTACCTGACAAATCATCTTTAGGAACAATGTTTCACAAATTCCTCATTACCTATTTCAAAATGGTTACCAACATTCACCATTCTTACTTAGACCTTTCATTTAGTTACTCTAAACATGGTTTTGTTTCATGACTTTTCTCTCAGATTTTGCCCAAATGACAAATAAAAGCTAGGTACAATAAAAGTGAAACTCGGAAGTTGAAATCAACTAAATATATTCCA
Organism: Hetaerina titia; assembly: GCA_037158775.1. Taxonomy (NCBI): domain Eukaryota; kingdom Metazoa; phylum Arthropoda; class Insecta; order Odonata; family Calopterygidae; genus Hetaerina; species Hetaerina titia. The sequence continues at coordinate 77,814,094 of CM073769.1, read as the reverse complement.
TACAAAACAGGTATTGCTAAAAAAAATTAATGATTACATTTCCTTGTAATGGATTTCAGCATTTTTCTCACAAAATACTTTTTTAAAGAACTAATACTGGTAATATCACTTCAAAGTATGCGATCAACAGTTCAATCAAATTTTTATGCAAAATTCTATTTAACGCACTACTACTGATTTAATGCACTACTAATTGTTACCTATTACATGATTTCATTATGCAAGGTAAAGATCGCCAATGTGAACAAACTGATACCTTATTGAAAATATACCCAAGGCAGGGTACCTGGCCAGGGTGCAACTCCAGCCTGTTTGCCTAGTATCACTCCGTCCAAAACTCATTCATAATCATTTCAGACCATAACACTCTTACAGTGGGGCACTATTGCCCAGCATTCACCTTGCCTTGTCGTCACTCAGTGGTGAAATTTCATATTCAGTATCTCACAGCAGAAAGGTCAACTCCGCCATCAGTTAGTCAATAGACTGTCAGCAAGTCAGCCTCCAATTTAATTACATTTTTACTGCCTATGTAAACTACATGTTCTACTCTGCCTTCTCCGAGATTCTATTCATGAAATATTAAGTGGTGAGCAGACCATACGAGAAGTCCTGGCATTCCTGAAGAACTTCTAAAATGAGACCGTCATAGGAGATATTTAATTCAATAAAAAAAGTAGGAAATGTTTTCACACCCATGCACAACTGAAACTGGCCAGTCAACATCTTCCTCAATGAATCAGAAAAATCTCTGGCCCATTTTCAAGAATGTCTTCGACCTCCTTCCTGTTGACAATCTAACAATGCATGCTCCATTAATTAGATGTGGCCACAGCACAACTTCCATAGCTGTGTTTGTACCAAATACAATCAAGGTCAAGGAGAAATGGATGAAACTTGGAACCTATGACTTGCATCTGTGGTGATACTATGGGCTTTGGTCTGTGGCTGGTCACTATATGGTGATACTTCATATTCAGTATCGCACAGCAGACAGGCTGTTAGTCAATAGACTGCCAACAAGTCAGCCTCCAATTGAATTAATTTATGCTGCCTATGTAAAATTCATGTTCTACTCTGCCTTCTCTGAGATTTTATTCGTGAAATATTAAGTGGTGACATGAGTAGACCGTACAAGAAGTCCCAGACTTCCTGAAGTACTTCTAAAATAAGAGCGTCATAGTAAATATTCAATACAATAAAAATGGAGGAAATGTTTTCACACCCATGCACAACTAGAACTGGCCAGTCAACACATCTTCCCAAATGAATTGGAAAAATCTCTGGCCCATTTTCAAGAATGTCTTCCAAATCAAACTATGCACACTCCATTAATTAGATGTGGTCACAGCACAACTTCCATAGCTGTGGTTGGTACTAAATTCAATCAAGGAGAAACGGATGAAACTTGGAACCCATGTCTTTCATCTGTGGTGATACTATGGGCTTTGGCTGGTCACTATAAGGTGATACTTCATATTCAGTATTGGATTGCAGACAGGCCATTAGTCGATAGACTGCCATCAAGTCAACCTCCAATTAATTTATGCTGCCTATGTAAATTATGTTCTACTCTGCCTTCTCTGAGATTTCTTTCATGAAATATTAAGTGCCAAGAAAAGTAGACCAGGTAGTACAAGAAGTCCCTACATTCCTGAAGAACTTCTAATATAATATCTTCATCCGAGATATTTAATTCAATAATAATGGCGGAAATAAATGTTTGGACACCAATGCACAACTAAAACTGGCCAGTCAACACATCTTCCCAATGAATCTGAAAAATCTCTGGCCCATTTTTAAGAATGTCTGAGATTTCCATCCCATTGAAAATCAAAATATGCATGCTCCACTAATCAGATGTGGCCATATCACAACTTCCATAACTGTGGTTTGTACTAAATCCAATCAAGGTCAAGGAGAAAAGGATGAAACTTGGAACCTAGGACTTTCATCAGTGGTGATACTATGGGCTTTGGTCTGTGGCTGGTCACTATATGGTGATACTTCATATTCAGTATTGCACAGCAAATAGGCCATTAGTCAATAGACTGCCATCAAGTGAGCCTCCAAATAAATTAATTTATGCTGCCTATGTAAATTATGTTTTCTACCCTGCTTTCCGAGAATTCATTCATGAAAGTTTAAGAGGTGACAGGAATAGACCGTACAAGAGGTCCCAGACTTCCTGAACTTCTAAAATGGGTGCATCATAGTAGATATTCAATACAATAAAAATGGAAATGTTTTCACACCCATGCACAACTAGAACTGGCCAGTCAACACATCTTCCTTAATGAATTGGAAAAATCTCTGGGCCATTTACAAGAATGTCTTCCACATCCTTCCTGTTGACATTCAAACTATGCATGCTCCATTAATTAGATGTGGCCACAGCACAACTTCCATAGCTGTGGTTTGTACTAAATTCAAAGAGAAATGGATGAAACTTGGAACCCATGTCTTTCATCTGTGGGCTTTGGTGTGTGGCTGGCCACTGGTGTTACTTCATATTCAGTATTGGATTGCAGACAGGCCATTAGTCAATAGACTGCTCCCAAGTCAGCCTCCAATTAAATTATGCTGCCTTTGTCAATTATATGTTCTACTCTGCCTTCTCTGAGATTTCATTCATGAAACATTAAGTGGCGACAAGAGTAGACCGTATAAGAAGTCCCTGTATTCCTGAAGAACTTCTAAAATAATATCTTCAAAGGAGATATTTAATTCAATAACAATGGAGGACAAGTTTGGACACCAATGCACAACTAAAACTGGCCAGGCAACATCTTCCCAATGAATCTGAAAAATCTCTGGCCCATTTTTAAGAATGTCTTTGAATTCCATCCCAATTGAAAATGAAAATATGCATGCTCCACTAATCAGATGTGGCCATAGCACAATTTCCTAACTGTGGTTTGTACTAAATCCAATCAAGGTCAAGGAAGAAAGGATAGAAACTTGGAACTATGGTTTATAATAATTCCTAGCATTCCACTAATTTACTGCCCCCTAACCAGCCAAAACTCTTTACTTCATTTTTTGTGATAAAACATTTTAAAGATACACATTTTTCATTAGTCATGTCTTAAATACAATATCAATTCTAGAAGCCAGAAGAGAGACTGCAATTTAGGTACACAGCTGATGCATGCCTCTCGAATATTCCAGCATTCACACAAATATTTCATTTGACTAATATGAAAATTGTGATCATTAACAAATAATTTGGTTCAATAAAAACCCATGTACAAAATTTTTATTTTCAAGCAAGATTTCATAACCTGAATGTTTTAATGGAAGTGCATTTTTTAGCCAAAGCAAAAGTCCAAGAATCAAATTTTTGAAGATAATATAATTATATTGTAATATATAATATAATTAAATATTGATGCAATATCCATGACAGGGTTCCCCAAGACTTATTCCTTCCACTGGTTGGACAGCCTCCACAAAAATCACTGGTTGAATAAATTTGATTCTTCAGCAATAAAATACCTGGAAGTATGAAAGATGAATATCAGTACTTAGCAATTTAATACAAGCAAAAAAGAATAACCTAATCCAATACATGTAAGCAGGGCATGTGATGGAGTTAATAAAACTCATTTCCGCATCTTTTCAAAGCTAACTTCTTAACATTTGCAGAAAGCTGACTTTCAAGAAGGCATGCTCCTAACCAAAGGGAGATTCTATGAAAGAATCTGAAAAGATGACCAGGTTTACTCCACAAAAAAGTTATTATTAAAAATTTTTAGTGGCACACAAGAGATCAGTTCCAAACAAACCTGTTTTATGAAAGTTTAGTAATAATCAGATTCCCTTATTTCCATACGACATATGCTGTGCTCCCGTTCTAAACCAATGATGTACTTTTGGCATATATACTTTTGAAATGTCACTACCCAGCCACATGGTCATATTGGCTACTGGCTATCAATAACATAGGTACTATCGATTATTTACAAAAAAACAATGTTGCACCAGTAATAAACTTTGACCTTAACTTAGTTCTCATGTTCTTTGTATGTTCTTCCCTTTAACTTTAGTGACTTAAGTAGTAACCACAGTTCAACGAGATTTCTACACTATACACTTATGCAAACTGGACAAAGTAGCTAGGACTAACGCAGTAGAGCTAACGCAACTGTAGCATTCACTAAATCACCTATTCTGAGTTTGACTTATAGAAACTCTTACAACAAATATTATCAAAAGATAAAAAAGTATCTTCTGCAGGCTGGTAAATAGCAGGAATATGGTATGGTTAAGTGGGCACTTTCCTAAGTGGGTTTAAAGATCAGTTGAATACTTAAGCAATTGATTTAAGTTAGCCTGGTGTGAGCATTCAATTTGATAAAAAAGGAAGTAGTTTACATATTGGTTAACAGGGCTACCACTTGCTGCAAAATCAAATTTATAGACTTGAAAAGGCACCAGTTAGGAGCATTCTTCAATCGCAAGGATTATAGCAAAAATAATTTTTAAAATTATTGCCAAACAATTTCACCCAACCTAGCCCACTTTTTGTTCCCAATAAAGAACACTGGTAAGTGAAGAAGTTACATCTCTACTGGTGTCTTTCAACTGATAAATTACGAGTAAATGGCTGAAATTCACAGTAACTCCAGGTGAAGAAACTTGTTTCTAGACTTACTACCCCAACCGTTTAACCCTTTGCACTCGAGAGGCAAGTCTCACTCACCACACTATTTCATTCCGTAACTCAAGAGATGACTCTCTCACCACTTCATACGCTGCGGTAACTTCATGAGCGTAGTTGTTTATGTTTAGTTCCTTAGACGCAGGTTCCTACGCTGTTTGTATAATCTAATGAAGTGTGAAATGATATCCCTTCAAATGGAGGTAAGACATTTTTATAAATCAAACCACTTTGTTTTTCCACAGGAAAGTTTATGTGGAAAAGCAAAGTGGTTTGATTTATAAAAACGTCTGCATGAAGATTTTCCACCAAGTTACGCCAGAAACTGTTTTGGAGGTAAGACTTTCTTATCCTTAGTTGCTTCAAATGGAGATACAGGCTTTTAATGGCAAAGAGCCTAGAGAAGTTTTTGATTCCCATTACCATGGAACGTAACAATGAAATAAGCTCTAGTGAAGATGAATTTGATTTAGAGTTGCTAAACGAGGAAAATACATCTATACACAAAGAGCTTGACGATAGAGAACGTGAGCAGTGATGATGATAATGATGAAGTAAGAGGTGTAACAAGGCAAAAAATTAGAATAATAGATAGTGAAAGTGACAGTGATGCTGGATAAGAGCCACAATCGACAGTTCCGAATGAACTAGCTGTTCAGAATCCCAAGAAATACCCCTGAGAATACCATTTATAGCCAGCAACAATCCTGCAGGACCACACACATTCACAGACACAAAAGAACCGTTCAATTTTTAAAACTATTTTTTACTGATGAATTCTTAAATGAAGTAGTAAATAGACGCTATCACCGTTCTCGATATGGCGAACTTGGCACATTGTGACTACTAAAGAAATGTGGGCATTTATTGGCATTATAATAAATATGGGGACAATGCCGTTCGCGAATTTGCAAGAGTACTGGTCACGGAATGATGCCAGTTACATACCTTTTTATTCAAACAAATTTGGTTTTACACCAGCTTTATCCTAGAAATGCCACTTGTCAGGAACGACACTAACAAATAGGAAGCTGTTATTTTGGGGGCTTGAAATTTGCTTTCAAGTCATTCATATCACAGACATGCCAACTTTCAAAAATGAAAAATCGGGAGGACATGCCAACTTTCAAAATGAAAAATCGGGAGATTTTTAGAAGTGTATCACGAAGTAATCACTTTTAATTACCACAATATTTGCATGGCACCTTAATCCCTTTATGACACTTTGCCAATTTTTAATGAATGTCACACTTTATTAACATGTTAAGCTAAGTACACAATTTGAACAGTTCATCAAGAACGTAAGAAGGAAAAATCGGGAGTCTCCCGCTTAAATCGGGAGAGTTGGCATGTCTGATATCATTTTATGTAAGAGGTAGTAAAGTCACCAAGAGCACTACAAAACGTCTTGAGTTGCTGGTTGGTCTGCACAGAAACGGCCTCGAGCACAGAGGGTTAATACACAAACTGGTGCAATCTGGTGGCCATGACATCGACTATAGCCCTGCCCACTAGCAGCCTAGTTGCCTGAGAGACAATAAGCCATCTGTACTCCGCAAGCTGTGCATATGGTGCCAGTTATGCTAGTTTCTGTAGTCATTTTTATGGTTTGTCGAAAATATAAATTGATGAAATCATGGAGCAAAGAAGTAGCATCAAGTATTTTGGTGAAGTGGGGTAAAAGTTACCAAGAAATTACTGAAATGTTGACAGCTATTTATGGTCAGAGTGCTATGAAGAAAACTTTGTTTTCAAGTGGATTACATGTTTTGAAGATGGCCGATAAGACACCATGCAGGATGCAAGGCCAGGATTACCCTCAACCACCCGTGTTGACGACAACTTTGATCGAATGCAGTCCCTTGTCCTTACTGATCATTGAAAAACTGCCCGAATGATAGCTGACGAACTGAATTTAGGAAAATCAACAGTACACACTATTTTAACCGAGCATGATGGATGGATCCTTCACTATGACAATGCACCTGCAAATACAGCATTGATTCTTTGCCAGTTTCAGACAAAAAATTCAATCATCATCCTCATTTGCCAGATCTCGCCCCATGCAACTTTTCCTTTTTCCCAAAATGCAAAAATGTGATGAGAGGACAACACTTGGGAAGACGTGGACATATTAAAGCAAGAAACAACGAGAAAACTAAATAGCCTAACTGCCAAGGACTTCCAAGGGTGCTTTAAAAATGGAAAAGAAGATGGAATAATTGCGTAACAATGAGTGGAGAGTACTTGAAGGGGACAAAAAAGACAAGACTAAATTTTGCAAAATGGAGTTTTTAATTTTTAAGTGTATTTTATTAGATAGACCATGTGAAACAACCTGAAGGGGCCAGCTAATAAATAGGGGGGCAAGTCAATTTAAGGCTAAGTGGCAGACCTGAAGACCTATCACCTGCTTTTCAAGGAGCAATCCCTAAACCAAAAGTAACAACTATCAAAGTCTAACAACATGAATTTTATCTTATAGCGCAAGAACAGTAAGAATAACAGTTTACACAATGGATAGGCCTATTTTGTGATTCAATGATATCTAGGCAAGGGAATTAATTATAAATTAATCTAAATACTATTAATACAATTTTCATGATTTACAGCATTTTTTAATAAATTATGAAGGTGTTTGCAGTAAACAACAACATAGGAGAAAGGAATATAATTCTTCCCACAATCTTTCATAATAAACAAATTTACCCCAACAACACAACATGTACTTAAGCATGTATTTATTTAAGTATAATTGTTTGGTAAAGTGCGGGTCGCGGTGGTCTAGCGGGTAGAGCGTTGGACTGCTGACCGGAGGGTCCCGGGTTCAATTCCCGGGCAAGTCACTTTGGGCACCTGCAGCTCCACCCAAGCTAGTTGATTTTTCGGGTACCAGATCTTCCTGGGAAACCATAACCGGCACAGGGAAAGGAACTGGCCCCCCTACCCTGATGTGTGAATATTCACACGCCGTATAGGGCTTGGTACATGGGTGAGCTCTACCATCACCTACTAAACCGACCTTCGGGTTGATTACTGTGTTTATGGTTTGGTAAAGTACAGAAATGGAATTATCTTCGAGCAAGTCCATGATTTTTAATGCAAGTGCAATTTATGAATTAAAGAAGTGGGTTTTCTTCACAACTTGTCTCACACAACAGTTTTCAGGGCATTGTGTTAATGTAGGTGTCAAATCACTATTTGTCAATAATGTATCCCATATTTACGGCACAGTATTACTTACTTGGAAGTCATACTGCTTCCTAATGGGATATTAATGTAACCCAAGTAACATACTGGCACTCAGATGAACAAATCATAAGTTCACCGAGCGTGGCATTGGGTATATCAGGGGTACAAGACATTTTTTGATAAATTGTAAGGAATACCAGGAGTGAGCACCTTAACTTGTGAATGTTCAAAGTATACCCAACAGAATTTCAGCAGGATCCAAAAAGTACACAAATTTCACAATACTCTATGGTAACTTTTTTAACACAAAACCAAATTTTAACTATCATACAAATTCCCAGAAACTGCAGGAGATACAGAGACAGTAACTTTTAACAATGTTATCCACTAAATTTGTATTACAATGCAACAATGTCAGTTGGTAAAAATTCAGGGTTCGAATCCTGGCCGAAATAAATGATTTTTACATGGAAATTGAAATGATGTATCCTCCATATTCTTTCAATTACACCAATGTTGATTAGGAAAGTTAGTTCATCATTATATATAAAAAATAAACTTTTCAACCACAAGTTCTAGAAAACTTCCCAGCGTAAAAGATTAAGATTGGTGAACATTAAAATATGGTAATCGCAGGTTAAGTTTGGTGGTCCGCATTACAAAAGTACAAATTTAAGTAATCTAAAATAATTTCCACAGAAATATTCCCTCCCACTCTCCAACAGAGACTCGTTTGACAGAAAATAAACCCAGTGGCATCAAAGCATTTCTTTTTACTCAATAAGACATAGAACCTTTCTTTCCACCACCAGTAATTAAGTGTATAACAATTTTAATAATCTGATGTTCATTAATGAACTTTATATTTCACATAACTCAGTAGAATAAACACTATATTAGAGACAATAAGTTATTATATGAACTTACCTTCTTTGAATGGAATTCTTGCAACAATTATGCCTTCCAACTATTTCAGGTACTATATAAGTTTCACTTCAGCGTACATTCCACTGCAAATTGAAAAGTATGGATTAAAACAAAGCAAAAGTTGAGCATTACTGTGAACTACCATATTCACATCAGAAAGAGCCTCTATTTGTCATCAAGAACTAATCAGATGTCGAAAGTTAAAGAAATCATCACAATGCATTTATTTCCATTAGAATTACATTAAACACAACTTACACTTTCAGTTCATCATGGATTCATTTCAGGAACGTGACGAACTTCATCATCCTCCTCCATCGTGGATGTGCAAGGCATTTGTTCATCTGTAAAAAATTTAACCATTAGGATACCTTAGAGTGCAACAATTTTTTAGTACTACTGCTTAAAACAGGGATGTAATTTAATTTTTTTTTTTTAACTACTGAATATTATCACTCCAACATTAATGAAGTGTACCATGGAGAAGATATTAGATTGGGGAAAAAGAAATCCATTATTTTCTCGGTAGATGTCTGTGATGACCAAGTTTATGGTTGTTGTCAAGATGACATTTCACACCAAAAAAAATCTTTTACTTTTTTGTTTGTTCCATTCAGTTGTGAGTTAGAGTGTTAACAATGGAAGTCAACAAAGAAAATTCCTTGCATTTTAGTTTTTCTTTGATAAAGTCAAAAACGCATGCCAGGCTGTTGAAATTGTAAATGGCGCTTATGGTGCAGAGATACTGTAACGGCTAATTACGTGCAATTTTGGTTTCATTGATTCCATTCAGGCATTTTTGACGTTAAACATGCACCTCACAGAGGCAGGCCCGTTGTCGAAAATGTCAATAAAATCACAGAAATAATAAAAGTTGACCGGCATGTTAGTAGTAGCATCACCCAGGAGCTAAAGATCAACCATAAAACGGTTTTTAACCATTTGCACAAAGCTGGATTCGAAAAGTAGCTCGATGTTTGGGTGCCACACCAATTAAAACCAAGAAATATGATGAATCTAATTTCCATCTGCGAAGCCTTGGCCAAACGGAATGAACTCAAACCATTTCTTAAATGGATGATGACTGGGGATGAGAAATGGGTCACATGCGACAATATTGTGCGAAAATGATCCGAGGTCTAAGCGTGATGAAGCAGCTCAAACTGTGACTAAACCAGGACTAACGGCCAGGAAGGTTCTACTGTGTATTTGGTGGGAAGGAATCATTTATTATGAGTGGCTTCTGTATAGCCAAACACTAAATTTAGATTGACTGTCAATAACCGGCCGGTTTGAAGTTAGCGATTGACCAGAAACGGCCAGCATAGGCCAACAGAGGAGTTACGTTTCATCAGGACAAGGCCACACACGTCTAGAGTGACTCGCCAGAAATTCCGGGAGCTTGGTTGGGAGGTTTTACTGCATCCACCATATAGTATGGACCTGACACCAAGCGATTACCACCTTTTTCTCACATTGCAAAACTTCCCGAGTGATAAGAAATTGCGATCAAGAGAATATTGTAAAAATAGATTACTAGTTTTTCACCAATAAGGACTAAGACTTCTAAGAGAGGCATTATGAAGCTACCTTTAAAATGACAAATTATACAACAGAAAGGTGCATATTTGACACAAATCAAACTATCCAAAACATCTTAAATAAAGTTTTGAATTTCATGCAAAAATAATGGATTTCTTTCTCCCCAACCTAATATGTACTAATGTAGTTAAAAAAAAACATTTCTATTAATTTTTAGTTAAGTACAACCATCAAACAAAAAAAACAATGCTTTGCATCTCAAAATATTTATAATTTTGGGTAAATATCACATTGAATACCCTAACAATGTTCCCCAGTATCATTAATAATTCTGGAGACTAGGAACGTTAATTAAGAAATGGCTTGGGGATTTCTCTCTATGGATGTCAAGAATTTCACTGGCCAACCAAGTTCTATTGCTTTTAAATCAAAAGCACTATACAATACTTTAAAACCCAAATGAGTAGAAATGCCTTTCTGAGAAGGAGAGGGAGACCCTGATTAGAAAAAGATCTAGGAAAAAAGTTTTAATTCGAAACTAGGGTGCAAAACATGGTCAATGGATAATAACACTACTTAAAACATATGCATTCTATTATTTCACCACAGTATTGACCACTTGAGAACATACTGCTGCCTAATGGGCAATTAATGTTACTCAAACAACACACTGGCACTCAGATGAACAATTAAGTTCAGTCAGTGTGGCATTGTATATACAATTAGTAACATGCCTATTCAATCTTTACTTCACTATTATTAATAAATTAATGAATGATAGTTAATAAGAGTAAAATATCCAACATTGAATTAAATGTAATTAATTAAAGCTTACAAATACTTTGAACAATTCAGAAGGCCCATTTAAGTACAAATGCTGGTCAAGAAATAAGTCATTAATTGTAAGATGGTACATGATCTAGTACAGTAAATGCTTTCAATTCTACTGAAATGTGTTCTTTATTTCAGCTGAAAATTGATGGCACATTGACTAAGTATGCACTAGGAATGGAGCTTCATAATTTGGTAATATTTAGTATTACCTATTATTAACAAATTCAATTTCGCATGACTCGCAAATTTCACTCCTGTGCTCCATGTGAAAGTTTTGATGAGCCATACTCAATGTGCCTGTCATCAATCCCCAGGGGGTGAAAGCCTCTGTCTAGTGCAATTCTTCTTACATCCAATCTTTCACCATTTTTGTTCCAAAACATTTGAGATATGCAAACTGTTCCACCCGCTTAAGTAGTAAAGCTCCCACTTACTCACAGACCAATTAAATTGCCACATAAAACTTATGTCTGTATCCCATATTTTCGGCACAGTATTGCCCACGGTCGAACATACTGCTTCCTAATGGGAAATTAATGTAACCCAAATAACATACTGGCACTCGGATGAACAATTCATAAGTTCAGTGAGCGTGGCATTGGGTATATAAAATGTGGCACACCTATCCAACTTCAACAAAACTGGTGCAGGTAAGTTTTCTCTGGCAAATCATTTGACTTAAATAAGTGGTTGCCCACAAAAGGAGAAAGGAAAGCTAGGCAGGGAAATTCAGGGCTCCATTGAGGAATTCATCTAAACTATAACAATATGTCAAGGCTTAATTTTTTTAATCAGAAAATTAAACTACCAAGGAACGTTGCTCTACAAGCAACTCAGAAAGCAAGTAATTAACATAGTTCTCATGGAATGCATCATATTTTACCTTAACGCATGAAAATTTTCATCACGTTATGAGAAGGATCACCATGACTTACACTCCTAGTAAGATAACCATTTTGTTGAAAAATCATTTATAAACATGGCTAAAAATAACTAATAAAATGCTTCAATACCTCTGTATGCTGTATCAAATAACATGCATGAATGCATATAAAAACAGTAGGAATTGCTTCATCTTAAAAGACGAAGCATTCCTTCTGTTTTTCCTATATGAATAGAAAATCTACCATTTTAGGCACAATGAAACAAAAAACACAGCCAAGTAATTTGTCATCATCCAAGGAGTCCCTACTATGATCCAGTCAATGAAATGCCACAAATTGTTGTAGGTCTGGTTTTTGCTTAAACTGATGAAGTAAAAGAGGCATACAATACCAATACCTTCCAAGAGCACCTGAAGGAGCTATTGACAAAAATTGCATTGACATGTTTTAATGATTTAGTTGGATTTAAAGTCACAAGAAAATGTTTCCATTGGAAGTTATTTGTATTCATACTAAAAATAAAGTTCGGTTTGTAATTCCCTAACCTGAATACTGAAGAAAATATTGAGCTACAGAGAAACTGGTACAAATATTTTCCAATAGATATTCAGAAGTTAAGGGAAGTGAAGGAGCAAAGCCTATTTTACACACTTCTTGTCTCACTTACATGGCCAAAATGGCATCCGTCAGCAAGTTAATTTGTCACGTTTACATCTTATTGTGGGATGATTTTCCTGCAAGTAATAATGTAAGTTTCAACCACAGGAATATAGTAGAATTAATATTTTCTACAAAAATACAAATTTCAGAAAGAGCCTCTAATAGTTCATCAAAAACAAATCAGATATTAAGTTAAAGAAATCATCATAATACAGCTTATCACAAGTTAACTTAAATGTCATAACTCACATTTCCAGATGGTAACGGTACATCCCATCAATGAAATGCATCCCAGAATCCTTTTACATGGTTCAGATCACCGACACCAATTCACCTGCAAAGATTGATAATATTAGAGTGTTTTTAACTTTCTGCCAGCAATTTGACAATATTAAAAATCCTAGAGAAATCAGGGATTTGATAAAAAATCTTGAGCGTCTGATCTACTGCTCCAGGATATTTTTTTATCCTAGACTATATTCCAATAATCCTTCAGGTACATATTTCGGTTCACATAAATGAGTGAACACACACATGAAACTTGAACTTAATCAGTTCCAAGGAACACCATTCCTGACCATGTATGTATCCCATATTTTCGGCACAGTATTGCCCACATGAGAACATACTGCTTCCTAATGGGAAATTTATGTAACCCAAATAACATACTGGCACTCGGCTGAACAAGTCAGAAGTTCAGAGAGCGTGGCATTGGGTATATAAACTGTGGCGCACCTATTTACTTTAAAATTTAATGGAGGAGACAATGAGAAATGATGAATTCACCACTAGTTTTATTACACTTACAACTGATGCAGGTAAGTTTTCTCTAGCAAATCATTTGACTTAAATAAGTGGTTGCCCACAAATTGAGAAAGGAAAGCTAGGAAGGGAATGTGAGGGCTCCATTGAGGAATTCATCATTTCTAAACTGCAACAATATTTCTTGGCTTAATTTTTTTAATCAGAAAATTAAACTACAAAGGAACGTTGCTTTACAAGCACCTCAGACAACAAGTAATTCACATAGTTCTCCTAGAATTCATCATATTTTACTTCAGTGTGAAAAATTGTTTCATTTCATGATTTTTTACATTATGAGAACGATCACAATGAATTACACTCCTTTAAAGATAAACATTTTGTTGAAAAATCATTTCTGAACATGGCTACAAATAACTAATAAAATGCTTCAATAATTCTGTATGGTGTTTCAAATAATATACATGAATTCTCGTATAAAAGCAGCAGGAAATGTTTTATCTTAACAGGCAAATTAATGTATGGAAAATCTACCATTTTAGGTACAATGAAACAAAATACACAGCCAAGTAATTTGTCATCATCCAAGGAGTCCCTACTATGATCCAGTCAATGATATGCCACAAATTGTTGTAGGTCTGGTTTTTGCTTAAACTGATGAAGTAAAAGAGGCATACAATACCAATACCTTCCAAAAGCTCCTGAACGAGCTATTGACAAAAATTGCTTTGACATGTTTTAATGACTTAGTTAGATTTTAAATCACAAGAAAACGTTTCCATTGGAAGTTATTTGTATTCAAACTAAAAATAAAGGTCGGCTAGTAATTTCCTAACCTGAATACTAAAGAAAATATTAAGCTACAGAGAAACTGGTACAAATATTTTCCAATAGATATTCAGAAGTTAAGGGAAGTGAAGGAGCAAAGCCTATTTTACACACTTCTTGTCTCACTTACATGGCCAAAATGGCATCCGTCAGCAAGTTAATTTGTCACCTTTACATCTCATTGTGGGATGATTTTCCTGCAAGTAATAATGTAAGTTTCAACCACAGGAATATAGTAGAATTAATATTTTCTACAAAAATACAAATTTCAGAAAGAGCCTCTAATAGTTCATCAAAAACAAATCAGATATTAAGTTAAAGAAATCATCATAATACAGCTTATCACAAGTTAACTTAAATGTCATAACTCACTTTTCCAGATGGTAACGGTACATCCTATCAATGAAATGCATCCCAGAATCCTTTTACATGGTTCAGATCACCGACACCAATTCATCTGCAAAGATTGATAATATTAGAGTGTTTTTAACTTTCTGCCAGCAATTTGACAATATTAAAAATCCTAGAGAAATCAGGGATTTGATAAAAAATCTTGAGCGTCTGATCTACTGCTCCAGGATATTTTTTTATCCTAGACTATATTCCAATAATCCTTCAGGTACATATTTCGGTTCACATAAATGAGTGAACACACACATGAAACTTGAACTTAATCAGTTCCAAGGAACACCATTCCTGACCATGTATGTATCCCATATTTTCGGCACAGTATTGCCCACATGAGAACATACTGCTTCCTAATGGGAAATTTATGTAACCCAAATAACATACTGGCACTCGGCTGAACAAGTCAGAAGTTCAGAGAGCGTGGCATTGGGTATATAAACTGTGGCGCACCTATTTACTTTAAAATTTAATGGAGGAGACAATGAGAAATGATGAATTCACCACTAGTTTTATTACACTTACAACTGATGCAGGTAAGTTTTCTCTAGCAAATCATTTGACTTAAATAAGTGGTTGCCCACAAATTGAGAAAGGAAAGCTAGGAAGGGAATGTGAGGGCTCCATTGAGGAATTCATCATTTCTAAACTGCAACAATATTTCTTGGCTTAATTTTTTTAATCAGAAAATTAAACTACAAAGGAACGTTGCTTTACAAGCACCTCAGACAACAAGTAATTCACATAGTTCTCCTAGAATTCATCATATTTTACTTCAGTGTGAAAAATTGTTTCATTTCATGATTTTTTACATTATGAGAACGATCACAATGAATTACACTCCTTTAAAGATAAACATTTTGTTGAAAAATCATTTCTGAACATGGCTACAAATAACTAATAAAATGCTTCAATAATTCTGTATGGTGTTTCAAATAATATACATGAATTCTCGTATAAAAGCAGCAGGAAATGTTTTATCTTAAAAGGCAAATTAATGTATGGAAAATCTACCATTTTAGGTACAATGAAACAAAATACACAGCCAAGTAATTTGTCATCATCCAAGGAGTCCCTACTATGATCCAGTCAATGATATGCCACAAATTGTTGTAGGTCTGGTTTTTGCTTAAACTGATGAAGTAAAAGAGGCATACAATACCAATACCTTCCAAAAGCTCCTGAACGAGCTATTGACAAAAATTGCTTTGACATGTTTTAATGACTTAGTTAGATTTTAAATCACAAGAAAACGTTTCCATTGGAAGTTATTTGTATTCAAACTAAAAATAAAGGTCGGCTAGTAATTTCCTAACCTGAATACTAAAGAAAATATTAAGCTACAGAGAAACTGGTACAAATATTTTCCAATAGATATTCAGAAGTTAAGGGAAGTGAAGGAGCAAAGCCTATTTTACACACTTCTTGTCTCACTTACATGGCCAAAATGGCATCAGTCAGCAAGTTAATTTGTCACCTTTACATCTCATTGTGGGATGATTTTCCTGCAAGTAATAATGTAAGTTTCAACCACAGGAATATAGTAGAATTAATATTTTCTACAAAAATACAAATTTCAGAAAGAGCCTCTAATAGTTCATCAAAAACAAATCAGATATTAAGTTAAAGAAATCATCATAATACAGCTTATCACAAGTTAACTTAAATGTCATAACTCACTTTTCCAGATGGTAACGGTACATCCTATCAATGAAATGCATCCCAGAATCCTTTTACATGGTTCAGATCACCGACACCAATTCATCTGCAAAGATTGATAATATTAGTGTTTTTAACTTTCTGCCAGCAATTTGACAATATTAAAAATCCTAGAGAAATCAGGGATTTGATAAAAAATCTTGAGCGTCTGATCTACTGCTCCAGGATATTTTTTTATCCTAGACTATATTCCAATAATCCTTCAGGTACATATTTCGGTTCACATAAATGAGTGAACACACACATGAAACTTGAACTTAATCAGTTCCAAGGAACACCATTCCTGACCATGTATGTATCCCATATTTTCGGCACAGTATTGCCCACATGAGAACATACTGCTTCCTAATGGGAAATTTATGTAACCCAAATAACATACTGGCACTCGGCTGAACAAGTCAGAAGTTCAGAGAGCGTGGCATTGGGTATTATGAGAGTCGCGGGTCATTTTCCTAAAATTAAACTTCGATACAACCTGGACATGTTAACGACCTCCTTACAACTAGACTACACTTCGGTTTCGGTGGGCTACTTCTTTAACACTTTTAAGGCTAAGTACTAAATAAATTTAAATAATTTATTCTGTACTTGACCCTTACAGTATTATTGAAGAACAACCTACTAATATGCAGAAAATTTAATGGTACATGATCTACGTGATACGAGGTAATTTCACAAATATTTTGGCTTCTTTGCTACGCATGGTATTACTAATGGATCTATAATTAAAATTGGTAGTGTACTTGCAATTCATATGCCAGTACAACGTTTTAAAGAAATTTGTTTCTAAATAATAATAGCATGTTCTAAAACTGCCTGAAGGATTTTAAAACCTTAGATTCTTATTGATATTGAAAACTTCGGATAAGAGCTCATTAAATTTTATTTCGAACAATAGTATCCAAAAACACTTTCAAGTATTTAACTTCAGCAAATACCTTCAGAATGATTTTCCCCCTTCCACACATTCGAGCGGTAGCTTGCTGTATAGCATGGACAAGCCATGTGGTTGTGTAAAAAATGATGCTACAACTAAGAAACATTTTGTATAAATATAGAATATTTTCTTATTTAACTAACGGCTACTAATTTAATAAACTGAATAAATTCCGAACTTGCATCATAGTTCCTCAGAGACAAATTTTGAATTTAATGTTCAAACATTTACGACGCCACGTGGCACCTTGACTTAAAAATTCAAACATCCACAACTACACTTCAACATACGCATTTGTCATTTTTATCAAATAAATAATATTTACAATCTTAGTCTGACGAATGCATATTATGTTTAAAATTTTTAAAAATGTAACCAGAACACACAACGCTAAATACAAACACTGTCTAAAACAAGGCAAATATCCGTCAGTAGCTTATCATACTATCCATCTCTATCTTAAAATTAAATTAAGATTATCGAGTTCCATTACCTTATATTCATCGACAAAGGCAAAAGGTAACCGGTTTCATTTTAAGCAAAACCACTCAAACTGACTGCGGACGCCCAATACGTCCTACCCCTAGCCTGGTACCATATGAAATGACAGATAGCTCCACACTTCAACGAATTGCTGGACATCCTTGCTTCATTTGTAAAACAAGTGATTGAAAAATTGCGAAGCTTAAATGTACTGCTTTTGAAAGGGCTCCTAATGTGAATTACTTTTTAATTGTTTGTAACTTCCACGTTTACTGAATATTGTTTCGTAAATAAAGGCTTCGGTTCCACAATTGCATCCGTTTGATGCGTTCGTATGGAAGGTTGATAATTAAGTCATCGCTAGGTATTGGTATGGTTATTTTAAGCGCAAAATTAAATTGTGTGAATTCCACAATGGTGCAAGCATACGTTGCTTATACTGTTTTGAAATAGTGAAATAAGTACTGATGGGACTGATAGGTGACTGTTTTAAAAATTAAAATAATTGCATCATGGAACAGAGGCATTTGCTACGTGAAAGTGTTAGCATAATACAAGGTAAATTTTTTGTGCAAATTTGTTTTAAAACATAACTCCTTGTAAATATTGAAGTCCGTTAGTATTTATTTTCTTCTTTTGAAAGCATGACTGCAATGAACCATTTTTAATGATGCTTTAATTGCGGTAGTCATCCAAATGTGTCATTATGCTGAACATTTCATCATGACAAAGAAGGTCTCGGTGTTTTCATTCTATCATATCATACAAACCTCAGTGTCAGGAAACCACTGATAACAATAAGTAATCTTGCAGTTCCGTATAATACAGGGGGTCTGATTCAGATGCAGGTATCTTTGACGGAAATTATAAATAATTAACAACTGCTAAAAAAGGACCGACTGTACAGCGAACTGTACCAGCCACAGAACCACTGGTGTTATTCACAAAAAAAATTAACATTGGTAAGAAAGATGGAATAACTCCAAAATTAAAATGTGCCGGCAAAAAAACTACAAAAACATCTGTCATACAATTAAAAAATTATATCTGTTATTATTATTATTAAATATTTAAATTAAATTTCTGGTGGCTATTATTGTATCAAAATGATTCACACAAACCTGTATCATGATATAGAAATCGTCTCATAAGTCCTAAAATCTCCTTCCAACAGACAAGGTGGCTTTTGAGAATATATATGAGGAACTCAATGCTGGGAAGTACGTGTATGTAGATGGATAGGGTGTGCAAGTTGTATTTTGGGAATGTTTAGCCCATGGATATTTTCGATAATTTTTTTATACAATAGGGACTCTTAGCACTGCAGTTAAAGAAAGAATTGTAAATTGGAGAGAATTTTGTCAAGAAAGGTAGGATTAATGGAGATTCATTTCTCATGAATGGAGCAATTATCTTCCTGATCAAAGTGACATTTAAAAATCTGTGAAACTTTTCAACAATTGCAAAAGAGATAATAACAATTTTCACTGTAGAAAATAAAATTAAATTGATGTATTTCTCCAATTTTATTTCAGAACTTACTAGAAGCTGACTTAACTGGCTCAAACCCACATCTGTTCCTCCTTGGGGAGCATTTCCTGTACCCTCTTATGAGTTTATCCCCATCCCCATTGGTGTTTGGTTCCCTTGGAAGTGTCTCTCGAGTTTCCCATTAATACATTTGGGCTGGGTCATGAGCACTATTGAGCATTGCTGCTCCTGAATTTAAAGTACGTGAATAACCATTACATAACCATTTTTTTACTAGATCAATAAAAGTTACAAAATACTTCTTTGATATCTTTTCAAAAATGCTCAGAATTCATACAGATTTTCTAAGAGATCTCATAAATGCAAAATCCTTACTTCATAGCTAATGAAATGAACCTAACAGCATGTTGTTTATCTGAAAGTTATCTGACTAAGTGAATAAACCTGACAAAATGCAATGAGTATACTACCAAACATTGAGACATGATAGATTTGTGAAATATTTTAAACAGCCTGATGTTCAGTGAAAGCAATTTCCTTGACTAATTTGACATGTTAATCATGCTAATTAAATAGTTTGTTAATTCTTCCGAACTAAATGGGACTAGCAGAGATGGAAAAATTCACAGAAGATTCCTGATTTGTTTTGCATAACATTTTATATGAACCGAAGTCTAGTTTCATATGATTGGTCAACTCAAAGGCACTCTTTTTTTGGTTTTCATCACATATTCAGGTTATTTTTTTTACCATATGCAAATGAACATTTCATTTGAACATCCTTTAGAATTTTATGACAAAAATATTGCTTATTTATTCCTATTATACAAACTTTAGACTTACTAATTCCATATTCCTGCACTATTATCCTACTTCTTTCAGCTGATTTCATTTTATCCTATTTGTATTTCAATTTCCTGCCCAAAATTAATAGCCATGTAGTCCACTTTTTTCTTTTTGCCTGCTAAGTCTGTACATATTTGTTCCATTGCGAATGATTCTCCAAGACTGCTGGTACCAACTAGAAGGAAAGCTTGAAGAAACTAAAGTTTAGGGTAGAATATCATCTACTGACACATTGTGCTTACTGATGAATTAATGATAATTACCAACAATATTGATGCATAGTGGATACTAATTATAAGATAGTATCTTTCTGGGGTCTTTTACAAAGCACTGAAGAAATGGAAACACTCCTTAACTGCAGACTTTGAGAGCCTCTTTTGAGGTTAATGGAGGAGGAAAGGGTTGTAAATTTTGACAAGAGATGAAGTCTCTTTAGAGATTGTCTAATTGAAACAAAATAAGTGATGTCACCTGGTAATAATGAGGCAAAATGGTAGCTTTATTACCCTATGTAGCATAATGATGATGCAGACAAATGTCAACAAATACAATACCTCTGTTTTATACATTCTTTTTAATTGGCCATTTTATCACTTACATAACATTTTGACTTCTCAATATTGAAATGACATGGTGCATTAAAAAGTTGCAAATTTTGAGTTTGTTTCAGCAATGCCACTTAAAACCACACCTTGTTATGAAGAATTCCTGCAGCTTGTAAAACTGGGTAAGCAAAGGTAAATCGTGTTGGCAGAATCATGTCTTAAGAATTTGAGCTATGCAAGTCTTTACTGTACACATTCCACAGTATTTAGGCTGGTAGTAAAAAAGGTAAAATAATTTTTGATTTGTGCATGTACTGCATATTTTTCATAATGTCATATAGGAGTGAGTTTCGAAAACTAAAGGAAAGAAGAAAATAATTTTCTAACAGAACTTCAGTTGTATCACAGAATCATCTCATAATTTTCAAATAATACCTACTCAATAGAGATTACTGGCATGGTAAGAACTATGCCAACTAAGAAAAATCCTTAAGCACTTTCAGTCTTAGCCAAAAAGTTCAGTCAAAAACCAAAAATACATTTATGAATATGGCAAAATAAATTCATAACAGGTTTTTCCTTATCACTGCAGTTTTGTTTACTTTGGCACATGCATATAAGCAGTTGATTTCTTAGGATAAGATTTCAACCATGGGATGTTTCTCTTGCATACATATAATATTTCCCAAGAAAAAATGTCGACAGAATTCACTAGATTCAGTGATCATATTTATTTATTTGAACTCGGAGAAAATATTAATCTGTTATGAAGTAAGCTTAATGTGTAACTTATATGTGGTATAATTTTCATATATTTTACCCCAGCATTCCATCAATGGCAGTCATTGTAAGTAAAAACATGTTTACTTGACTCATAGCTATGATATACGATGTGGCAATCAATACATTACATTGAAAATGTTTTTTTCCTAAACAAATCATAAAAATGTATGCAATATTTACAATAAGAGGCTCATTAACAATATGTTCACCCCACAACCATGAACATTGAAAATTTTATTGAGTGCCATGTTGCTAACAGAAATATTGCACATGAGACTGTTATTGTGCAATGGGTTTCCTAGACTGTATATGCCTGAAAAACATGACATTTGCATGTAGTTTTGTTTGCTGATGTTAGAGGAAGATGACGATGACTTTCTTTAAAGGGCTATCAGTGTAGATGAAACTTGGCCAAATCATTTTAATCCTGATAGCAAACAGCAAAGCTCTGTGTGGAAATTCCAACATCACCAATATCAAAAAAAGCAAAAGCGAGAAACTATTATGGTCATGTTATTTTTCAATATTCAAGGAATGGCATATCAGCATGTTGTACCAGCACAAATAATTATGAATGGAATATACTATAAATTTTGTACTGAAAATACTCCAAGGTCATATCAATTGCAAACGGCCACATTTAAAAGTAAAACAACAGGCTGGATGCTGAACTACAATAATGTATGGACGCACATATTCTTGCTTATAGTCCAGATGTATTACCATAAGATCTTTTCCCATTTCTCAAGTGTGAAGAAACACTTTTGTGGATAGCATTTTTCATCACCAGAAGCAAGAGTAGGCAAATTTAATATATTTTAAATTGCAACAACTGCCAGTGATGTAATACTGGATTTGGATCAATGAAACTGTGCCATGGCAATATGCCTTACACCCTTGCGATCAACATACCATAAAATCAAATTGTTCACAATAAATATACTGAATCAAATATTTAAGATCAAACTGTATTACAAGTTTGCATATTTTTCTCATAATTGTATATGCGTTAGGATTTTCTCTCAATAAAGCAGACCACATTGCATTTTTTAAACTGTAACTTTGAAACCTTTAAAACTATTAATGAATCACATTCAAGAGAATAGATACTGTAAGGAAAGAATATCAAGCTATAATAATATTTTGCCATCAGATGAGGTAAATGCACAAAATGCATATTTGATTGAATAAGTATATGTTCCTCAATGGAAGATAATTGGCTCTTGCCTAACATGCAGCTGAGTCTGTGAAGAATGTTTATCATCTCTCTTCTGGTTGTCCAGAATAATCCTTAGCTAAGCCGTTGCATGAAGGCGGTGCATATGTTGGAGGCTGCAGAATTGCATCACTTGGATGTTTCCTGATATGGAATAAGAATAAAAAAAAGTGTTGATGTCAAAATGAGCATAAAATGCAATGCATTACTTAAAATTTGGAAGTGCTAGAGAGAAGCTATAACATGGCTACTGTTTACCCCAGTTGAATGGTTAGTGGGAAAGAATAAGTTCACTAAAATGACCATAAACATTTTTAGACATCAATCACATCAACTGATTTAGACAGTTTCATATCTGTATATTGTTGAAAATGCATATCATTCCATAGTAACCAGTAAGAATAATAAGTTCATTAATTTTTAAAATATTCAACTACATTAGATGAATTGGGAATGTGTTTGGATAAAGTATGTTTTTGGAAAGCTTTTATACAAGATTTAGTAAAGAATTTTGACTGAATTTGTTGCCTAACTGAATTTTAACAACATAAAAATGTAGGATGGAAAAATCTCTGCAATAATACCTGATGTGAAACATGCTTCCAGGAATAATTTCATAGATCATCATCTGCACCATCACTCTTGTCCCATGCCAGTAGTGTGTTCATATTGGCTATATTTTGTGTACTCCATGGCACAGGTGGTACTAAATCCCTCCTCCACCCTATTGTGGATTGATCACTTGAATTTTCTGTCTGATTCCCATCTTCTGAGTCATTTCCTTTTTCATCAGCTTGCCCTGCTGTAGCTGGTCGCATCCGAAGTGTATTCCCTGATCCTCGTTTTGGAGCTACTCTGTTATTTGTCCGTGACTTTGCTGTTTTAGGGCGATATTTTCTTCTGTTGGACTTCAACTGATCTTTCTTGCTATCCCGAAAAGTATCCTTCTGTTGAAAATAGTATTTTTTACTTGAGATTTAAATAAGGTATCATCAAAAGAAGCTGATATACATACTTGGTACTAATGCAAAGGCATGTTACAGATCAAGAGTTGAGTAATAAATTTAAATACCATTATGTGTGATAAAGGAGTCAAAATGGCAAGAATGTAAAACACTCTGATCTTGTTCCTGAACTTCAGAACTCTGTTTTATCAAATAGCTTTTTTTTCAATATGTTATTTATGCACATAACTACATTGCAAACAGTCATTTGTTAGTAGAGGTGAGTTACTACGTTGGCAGTACAATTAAATTTTCAGTTTGATTGGGCAACGATTATGTCAAAAAGTTTCCTGTTCAAGGTGAATGATTCCTTTGCTGTGAAATTTTGGCATTTTGGTGTACATCAGTGGTTAATTCAATTAAAGTAATTATTACAGCATTTCCTGCAATTTTTGTATTTAGAAAAGTTATAAATTGTATCAATAAGGGAACTTTGAAAGAACTTCTGTCTATTAGCCCTTTTGCAGCATTTAGATATTTAGAAACAAAATCAAAAAGTTTGTACAGGAATATCATGTTGGTTGAATATCAGTTATTTCTGCAGCAGAAATGTAAGGTGTACCATGAACAATCATGCAAGACAAATTACAAAGTAAAAAATATGAGGAAACATGGACATTATTCAGCATTAACAGACTATTTAGAGAAGACAAACTTCTCTAAAATGGGATCTAACTTAGAATCTGACACAGAGTGATGTTAAATCATTTTAAATTGGACAGGGAGGAGCAAAAAGCATCTTAAGAAAAGTCTTCCAAGGAGTGGCTATATTATTAGAGATGCTGGCCAAATGGAAAGAGACAAGAACAGAGATGAAAATACTGACACAGCAATGTTAATTCTGAAAGAAAAAGCCTTTGCTCTCGTCAAATTTAGAACTGAATTCCACACAACACAGAGAAACTATGTAAAAGAAGTAACCGTTGCGATTCATGCTATTTTATTTGAAGTGATGATGGAGCAAAGGAAAACTAGTCTCAAAAAATGCCATGTTTTCTCAATGTTCCATGCATTGAAAATGTTAAGAAAAAGAGGCTTGGAAAAACTCTCTGCAAAAAATTTAAGAAGAAACGATTTCCATAAATTGTGTACCAAAGACTTTGGTGCACAATTTATTGATGTTATTGTATTATTGAATTTTTTGCTAAAGGCTGATTTTTTCTTTTAATTTACATTTTTTTATGCATAAAATCATTTCATGATAAAATAATATATATTTTTTTTATCATAATTAATTTTTCTTTTATCCTTCAACAACAGCTGTTTGTAATTAGGCCAAAAAGTCAATTAGGACAATTGGACACAAAATTTTTGTTCTCTTGCTTAATATTTCATGTTTTAAAATACATTGGCTCTAGTAAGGGAAAAATAATTTTTGTGGTCACCTTTCCTCATTGCTAGTTTAAAGGTGTAGACATGAAAATATAACTGACTAGCTGTGCCCAACCTGTGCAAGAGAAAGACAGCCATTATGAAGTTAATATATGATTAATGGATAATGCACAACTCTATTTATAGAAAGGTGACACTGCAAGTGAAGGGTTGATAATTAATTTTAATTAAACCATTAATAGAATCCCAAAAAATTTTGCACATGAGTGGACACTGAGTTTTTAGACAATTTTTAGCTCAACAAATTTTGATTTATGCTTTGCATTATATAGTGCCACTGTACCATACTCTATTTTCTTACCTTGTCTACACTGGGGCCAGTTTCTGATATTTTTGGAACATTGACATCATTACTACAATCAATAGAAACTTCTGGATCCATTGATAATCCAGAATTAATGTAACCTTCTGAATTATTTGAGGATGATGATGAATCTGCCTTCTGCCATCCCCACTAGAAAAAATTGTTCATTTAGTGACTGATAACAGTTTTTGGCCCAGCCGTATGATACCTTTTGACAAATATTACCAGTGGTAAATACAATTACATTCTGCAATCTCAAAAATAGTTAATCCTAAGTTACTGTCTTGAAAAAACACCATAAACTTTTGGTAACTACTCATGATCACTAAAACTACCATCCATTCCTTTTTACTTTAATGGCAGAATTACTTTAATTTCTTGATTATACTTAGTTTGTTTACTATCATTAAATTACAGATATAATATCACTATCTAAACACAACCACACATGCTTCTCCTGAATATTATGCTATTATTTATCTAATTTTAAGAATTTCATAAAAATTAGTATTTTTTTCACTTATCTTCTTTATTCATTGAATAAATGTTTATATTTTAGATTGAAAATGGTTTACATTAAAAATGTGCAGCAAAAGATTTATGAGTTAACAAAACATATATACTGTTGCAACTCATTAAGATTTACACATTGATTTCCTAAAGCTACACTTACATATTTCTGTTTTACATTTCATTTGAAAAATATATGCAATCTCTTAAAAATCAGTAACTATGGATAAGGGAATATGATTTGGCAATGCAGAGGCAAGTAAAATCACTAGAAAAGAACAACTTTTTAGGACCTTAACTAAACACCTTTTTATACGAAAATCATTATTAAAGCAGTTTGATTAGTTGGTCTTCTCATCTTGATTATATGACTTATGTATAAAAATTATGCATTAAATATACCTTTTCATATGATGTTCCTCCCCTTGGCCAATGCCATCCCATTTGGTGCTTGTTAACACTTTGACTCGGTACAGAGTTGATATTTTTGTGATTTGCTGAAGGATATCTCCACTTACTAGAACGAGCTCGATACATCCTTGAGCTGCGGCCTAACAGGGGTCCATCAACTAGGATTTTAAAGAAAAGCAAAATATTTATATGCCTTCATCCATTCAACTTCTATATGACCTGATTCCTTATTTACATCAACAAATTAAATTCAATATCCGAATCCATAATTTTTTTAAAGTGAGTGAGGCAGCATTATATTTTATTTCAGTGGTAAGATAATACCATTTAATAGTTAAAGTTCAAATCTACTCTATTTTATTAACCTACTTCATGGGTAAAATGGAATAAAAGTTTTGTTTATTTTGTAAAGGAAACAATACCATGAATAGTATGTGTGATCTCTGAGCTATGGATGATATATGTTCCTGAGAAAATATGTAGTTCAGATTTGCACACAATTCATGCTCATGATTAACTATGCATTTATGCTAGGAGTTCATAATGCAAAAAGGGGGAAAAATAAATCATAAAGATAAATTTTACTTCATAGTTAAGTGAACTTATGCAATAACAACCCCATAAATAATAACATGGTATTAGTTTTAAGGTAAAGATGATGCAAACATGAACTATTTATGTCCTGAAGGTTTTTTTATGTGAATGGCAGAAAATGACCCCTGGATTCTTGATTCAATTAAAAATTACAGTAGAATGCCAACTATTGATCTAATGGTCATCTGATGGACAGAGGAGCATTAGGTTCCAGAAAGAGAAATCTCTCCAATCCATTTCAATCAATCACATCCACATCAATCAGTTTCACCGAATAATTGGCACCTTACTGTCTCCTCATGGGAAGCCTTGAGGGTCCATTCTATGAAAAGTCATGTCATCCATAACCTGGGGACCATTTGCACTCCTTTTCCCATACTCCATATTAATTGGAAAATTAAATTTTCTTTTTGCACTTTTCAACTTTTAATATAATATTTCCAATATTTAAAAATATTAAAATGACAGCTTTATAGTTAAATGGTTGTCAATTGTTAATTAATTTATATAATTCTATCATCAATACTTTGTCAACCTGTGTATTCAAAGCGAGGTTTTTTACTTATGAAACACATTCAACAATGCAAGATTTTTTCTTACTTCACTCAAGAAATTTTTTCCTTTCTGAGCAAAGGGTCTGCCACTGAAGACTTTATATGGAACTCATTTGCGTCCCAAATCTCCAGTCATGCATAAAAAAATGTGGGATACAAAAAAACATTTTTCCACTGCAATTTTCATTTTAATTCAGAAATTTTATTCCACTTTTGAAAGTACGCCTTATGGTACTTTACACAATTAAAATTATGAATCTGATGCTTTTCCTTGCCTTCTTTTTCAATATCAACTCAAATCCTCATTTACATTATAGCTCATGCCATAAATGGTTTCTCAAAGCCAGACACAAAGAGAATATTCGTTTTCAAAAGCAGTTTTGTTATAACTTTTTAATCACCTATCCTAAAATTAACTAAAAAATGTCTTGCATTTTTTTCCTGTTTCTAGAGTTCAAAAAAGTTAGTGAAGAGACTACCGCAGAAGTTTAAAGACATGGTATAAATGCATAAAAGTTGTAAATGCATGTACATATAAAACATGCAATAAATGATTTCTGTCAGGTTTGTTTCCTAAGTTAATGCTTAAGGAAAAATACTTATTTCATTAATAATCTACAGAAAATGGTTTACCATTCCTTCATGCATATTCTTCTCACATCTTTAAATTAATAAAATCCTTGCTTACCACCAGACTGTTCTAAGCCATCACTGTCACTGGGCTCTATGTCTATGATAGTTCTTCTCCCTGGAACAGCTTGCCTTGCATCCCCTGTAATATTTGATGCCACATCTTGTTGAATGCCTACCAAAATAATATGAACAATTAGGGACCAGATGAATGAAACATCATTGCAACAAAAATATCTCAATGAAAAAGTACATAAATACATTGTAAGTTCCAGTTGTATTAGTTACCTATTTTTTAATGCATTATCTCTTTCATGGCATAATTTTTATTTCAAACTCCCAACTATTAATGTGATTATGGAAGGAGGGATGAGGCTAAGGAAATAGATTTGAGATTAGGAACATCAAAAAGTTTGACAATTGATTTGAAATAGCTAGACAATAGCCAGGAAACATAATTCAACACATTTATTGACCAGTTCCAGCTTACAATGTTACACTGAAAGAATGAGTTTGTGATTTTCTACCCTGGAATAATCTGTACTGTTGGAAAAATTCAAGGAGAAATTTTAGTTATTAGCATCTTAAATTTCTTTTTAAGATGATTGGTTATGTAATATGTTCTTGTTTTTTGGGTTATCACCTCATGCAAACTCTCACGCAAATTAAAGAATCTAGAAAAATTAATAGGTAAAAATGATAGTTAAGGGACCACTGTAATTTAATTAAGAATTTATGTTGGTCTTTTTTGTATTGTTAACGATGTTTTCACATGACAAAAAGGCATACAGATGCCCTGTCATCTACTAATTCACATCTGTGTGACTAACAAGATTATAATTCCTTGATTCTTTGATAGTAGCCATCCGCGTGTACAAAATCCTTCAATATTGATTTACATCAGTTGCATGCTGATCTATTTTAAGTTTTTAACCTTAAGGAACATGCTGAAGATCCAATTCCAGTTACCCTTCCCACCACTCATGCACATTTCTAATACAAGGTATGGCTCATTTAAACATGGATGTAGGCATCACTTCCATATTTAACAAAACTGATATCAGGACTTACTGTTTTGATGACACCTTGCAGCAGCTGCAGCTGCTAACGCTGCCGCTGCTTCTGCCTCCAGACTTCCATCACCAATCACAAGAAGGTGAAGAGGATCCTCGGCATGAATCCAGGGCTGTTGATGAATTGATGTTTAAATTCTTTTGGAGCAGCCTCCGTTAATTAATTTAAAAGTCTTTATCAAAATGAGCAGTTATTTACTATTTACTTTCATGGCCACATGCCATTTAGATCTTAGTTGGTCACTGGTGAGAATTATCTCAAACCTTCATAAACCAAATTTGTCCAGTGTTGACCTTGGCTTGGTCACAAAAAACCTGATTAACACACTCTGGTTACACAAAACCTGATAAACACTCCTCTCATACTTGTAGTATGCCAATGCATCCAAATGGCATTCTTTGACATACTCATTCTTGACCCTAACTTTCACATTTTCAACACAAAAATTCCTTGAATACCCCACTCACTGCATTTAGTTCACATTAATGCTATCCAGGCATCCCAAGTTTTGCTTCCACATAACAATGTTTGGGAGAAGTTCTCTTAATGCATTGCATTTTCACTGTCTAAGAAAAATATTATTTTTTCATATGCTCCAAACATGTACTATCACCAACCTTTCCATGGATTGATTGAAGGTGACTATACATCGCATTATGTTTTCGACCTTGGCAAAACTGGTCTTTTTTACAAGTTGATGCTAAATCAAACCTAGGGGTACATATGATAGTCACTGACAACTAAAGTGCTACTCCTTGTGGATTTTAAAGACCAAAACATACACATTTCCTCAGCTACTCTTATCATCTATTCTTTTTCATGGTGTCCATGAAACCCATTCTTTTAATAACTCTTTCCAGTTTACCCAACATCCCCCTTTTATAACAGACTTCAGAATTTGACTTACAATATCTCCTTGATCCACTCCAAACTTCCCCAAAAAATTCTCCCCTTTCCCAACCATAAAAAATAACTACATCTGTCTTCCTGCTTATTTTCTGTGTTCTTCTCCATTCTCTAATCTCACTAGTATTTATGTTAGGAATTACTTTCCATATATTTATTCCCAGTCATCAATGCCTTCTTGATAAATACTTTTTTTCACTGATGCAATTCTTCTCCTCATGCCCCTAAATACTGTGCTATAAAATATTCAGCACTAAAATTACCCCATAAAAGTTTACCGCAATAGTATCAGTCTTTAATGACATATTGTGACTGCTTTTTTAGAATGTGCAACTAACTACCAACTTACCTCTTTGAGATTATTTTCCAAGTTCTTTTTTCCATCTATATTCCATGGGAAAGTAGCACTCTTTTCCGTTATATTCAGTGGCTGTGATTTTCCTGTAAAACATAATAGTATTCAGAAATTTAGATGAAAAGATTGAGACTAAATAGTTTGATTTGTTTTCATGGCCATTTTCAGCTCAATATTTTCCATAGTTTATCTGCCATGCTAGGGCTGGGAAATAGTGAAAGTTTTATGGTGAAATACCAAACACCCTAAATGTCTCCATTTAAAGTAACATATAGTAACTCAGAGGCAGTAGGCCATAAGGAACTCAAGCTCATACGCCATCATTTAAAAGTCATTTAGTTAAACAATTATCATCATAAGAATTTCATATCTGGAAAGTTTTTCATGGAAGTTCATTGAACGAAATCGATGGCGCAATATTTAGGCCTCTTTCTAATAGTCAGATATTTATAAAAAAACAAACATGCCTCAAAATGATAAAATTTTGGAAAAATAATTGATGCAGAGCAACCAAGTTAATATTCTCCTGATTTACACTTAACAATTTTGGAAAAGAAAGCAGTAAACATACACAAAAAATTTCTTGGAATATCTTGGGCTCAACTTTTCATCAGGATTTAGAAAAAAAATACACCAGGTACAACTCCAAAATATAGTACATAACTCTTGTAACTGTGGCATTACAAAGGAAGAACACAACTGTAATTCAATCATAAGGTACACTTGGAGATTCTTCAAAGAGGACATGGTATAGAAAATTTTCCATTATCAAATCAACTATAAAACTATGTCCAACTAAATTCAGGAAGGTTTGATGCACTATAATTTGCTGCCAGTCTGACATTGAATTGTTTAAAACAAAGACAAAATATAAATATTAGCTATGTATGTACTTTAAAATTAATTTTTCCAAAGCATCTTTTTCAGGACTTTCTTGTTTCAAACTAATTATATTCATTGATCAGCTTTATTTAAAAACACAACTACATCAGTTGTTTTCTTAAAACAGAGTTCATCTGTAATAGCTTATTGTTCATGAGTTCAAAGAACTGTGGGAGATGCCACTACAGTAACTTTTTAACAGAATCATCTGCTAATCTCCATTAAAATGCAACAATTTCAAATTGTAAAAATCATTTGTAGTCATCCCAATCAAGGTGGCCATACTAGCAGCAATTATTCTGGTCAAGGCAAATGATTTTTACAATTTGAAATTGTTGCATAGATCATGAAGTCATAAACTTACCTCCTGGTTTATTCACCTCAGTACCCTTAGCTGGAGCATTTGAGGGAGTAGGGCTCACTGCCACATAATCAGGAGGAGGATCTGGTAGTCCAGCGGCAGCACCTTTGAGGTCAATATCATGGGCAAACGCAATCTGATCTAAAGCTGCTGTCAATGCATCTGTACCAGTTGGTCCACTTGGTGGTCCTTCACCATTTCCATCAACTTCTCCATCTGTTGCAGTCATTCTGTGATAATCATTGAAGTCTCTCATTTAAACAAGGAGCAAAAATGAATAAATGCATTTTCATTGTTTACTACATGGTTTTCTTGAAAAAAAAAACACTTTAACATTTTGTGGAGCAATATGATTGAGATAGATTGAGATTTATTTTTACTTTAGTGGTAAATATATGGAACCAGAGGCAGATAAACCTTGATACATGTAATTTACACTTAAGAAAGAAGTAGGTACCTTTGTCCAAAAAAATAATGTTCAGATAAATATTGTTGAGCAGGGAGAACATAACCCAAGATATGGCTTTCAATGAGATACCCCAGCTATACTGTACATTTACATGTACCGTTAATTTCTTTGAATACCTTGGTCAATTTTTGGCTCAAACTTCACTTGATCGAAACACATTACAATTCGCTTGCTCATATAACAAATCCATATGACAATTAAACCTACTCTGGTGACTAAATGCATAAATAAGAAAGCAATTGATTGTGAATAGAGGGTAGAATAACTATTCAATCTGACGCTATTTATTCTAGCCTTCTAGCTAGTATATTCAGCTCTAAGATATTGTATTATGATATTGGTCACTTTTATATAGATAACCAACTTTCTGCTGGGTTGGCCATCTGAGTGTTCTACTCTGTCTTGTGAATTTGATACCTATCACTCCCTTCCTGTTTTCAATAGCAGACAATCTACAGAATGTCTCAAGAAAGACTAAACCAATTGACAACGCAAGGAAGATGGTTCTCTAAATAATAAATAACCACAAACCAGCAGCAAAATGGGCCAATCTCTATTGTTATTAGCAGTAGTCTACAGGTTACAGGTAGGTTTTTGATGGACACTGGCACTACATACTACTGCACTCCAACTTAGTTCTCCTTAACATGACACAAATGTCTTGAAACCCCAAACCACTAGTGTGCACATTAAAATAGCTCATTATTCAGCATGGCGTATTGTCTACCTCCCTCAATTTCATCCAAAATATCTATTCTATTCCTCCCTCTACCTGGTTTTCCTAGCATTCTTTCCTCTATGTCCACTGTCAGCATCCCAATGCCTTTGAGTATCTCTCACATTCACTTACCCTACCTTATTTGAGTTTCTAACAACAGCTATCCTTAATGATGCTTAAAACTTCATCATTAGCTTTCTTTCCCATCCATTTAATTTCCTCGAATCTTCTCCACACCCATATCTCAAAAGCCTCCAACCTATGTGAACCTCTTGTCTGAATGATTAAGGTTCCAATCCATGCAAAACTATCCTCCTTATTTTAGTTTCACTAGTCTTTTTTTAACATTTTTACTTAAGGTTCCTGTTATTGACTCCTTCCTCTTTGTAGACCCTTCTTTACCAAATGCACATCTTCTTTTTACATACCCATTACTTTGTCCACACTCTATCACTTTCATTCCAGTCTACAGTTGCTCCCATGCCTCACTCACAATTTCCTCCACATATGTATTAAGAACAGGTGATGATGGTCACCCACTCTATTCCATCCAACATCCCTATCCTATTCCTACCCCTCCCTTGTTTGCCTAATATTCTCCCATCTATTACAGTCTTCATCATCCCACTGCCAATCAATATACTTTGCATCCATTTTTCCTGCCTCCTTGTGATTTCTCCCAACAATCCCCTCTCCTCCCATATCATGCCTAGCACTTCCTCATTGTCTTGCTTCTGTCCACTTCTCCACACCAACATTGCAAAAGCCTCCAATCTACATCTATCACCCTGTTTCAGTGTTTCTGTGTTTCCATGCCATACATAACTACGCTCCATATCAAAGTTTTAATGAGCCTTTTCTTAACATCCTTACTCAATGTCCCTGTCACCAATTCCCTCCTCCTTGTGAAACCCTCTTTACCTAACGCAATTATTATCCTTACGTTCCTACTACTTTGGCAATTTTGGTCCACAACGCTTCCAAGATACATAACTGTTCCATCTGCTCTAGTTTTTGTCCTCCTCATTTAATGTTAGCCTTTCTCTTTCTGGAAAAACACATGACTCTTGTTTTATGTACATTTTCCTCATCCCATATCTAAACCATAGTAATCAGCCCAAAGGTCAGTTTGGTAGGTGATGGTAGAGTTCACCCAGTAGTAAACTCGAAGGTATGTTAACACATATGAAGCAGCTTAGTTCCTTTCACTGAGCCAGTTATAGTTTCCCAAGAAGATCTGGAGCCCAAAAAATCACACAATGGTAGAGCTGTAGATGCCCAGAGAGGCTTACCTGAGAATCGAACCCGTACCCTCCAGTCAGTGTCCAAACTCTACCCCTGGACTACCGCAACCCACGAACCCATATCTAATGCAGTGAATTTCCAATTCATTCAGCAATACTTGCAACCCCTAGGCAGACTGACAAATGAAAGCTTGGTCATCAGCAAATCTAACTAATTTTATGAATTTCCTGCTGACTTCCATACCTATCTCCAGTTCTTCTCATGCCTCTTTAACCATTTCTTCCACATATAGGTTGAACAGTACAGGTGATAATTTTTTACTCCTATTCCTAACCCTGCCCATCTGGACTCTCCATCCTCCACTCAGACCTGAGCATTCTGTGACATGTAAAGGTTGCTCATTAGTCTCCTATCCCTCCATTCTACTCCTCTGTTCTGCAATATATTCATTGGTTTTCCCAATTCACTTTATCAAATGCCTTTTTGAAATCTACTAAACAGCCAAATATATCCTGATTGTAAAAGGAATGAAATTGTAAAGTTGATACAAATGTAGCATAGAAATTCTGATAGTCAGAATTGTTATTATATATATTTACATTTTTATTTCATTTTTCAATTTTCTTGTTAACATTTACCATAAAATCCATTTCCTTTTCAAAGATTAAACATTTAGATCAAAACATTTTATAATTGTGTGCATAATGCAGGTTTCATTTAAGGAAATAGGCATTCAAGCACTTTCAGGATCCAGTTGATTCTTGTTACAAATTAAACCTGAGGTTCCGGAGAGTTACATGGAGAAAACTATTGATTATGGCATCATGAAATGCTTAAAAGATGACCCCTTCAGCAGAGAATACAGACTTAATTTTCCAATTGGTTGTCAAACATATTTTCACCTAATGGAATAAAACATTCAACCAAGTATTTTTTGAATTTACACTCGTATTTACTGATTTATTCACAGAACCAGGTCTAATACTGTTAATTTGGAGTAAATTCTCCACATATAATCCCTAACTCTCCATATGTAATTCCCAAGCATATGTAATTTTAGTGGTTCACTTGTATTTTGTGAGATGGCATTTCAATCAGATGGCAGTAGCATTATTGCTCAATAAGATTTGGAAAAGTTAGAAAACAAATTTGAACATTACCAAATATGCCCTTCTCAACTCATTTGAATGGTACATAAATGTGTTCAAGAAGATGGGATATGCAGGGATTTCTGTCTTTCTTTGTGGTTTTTATTTGAAAAAGTTTTGGTTGATTTCAACATAACCTAATTAATTTATGAGCTACTTAGCTTTGTATCACACCCTAAAATGGTGTAGAAGTTGTGAGCCAATCATCCATTAGGCATTCCAGCTTTATATGTTTGTAATAAACTAGTTCCATGCCTAATTACATCACTATAATCTATGGAAACAAAGCACTAAGCTTACCCAAGTGCGGCAGATATAACAGTGGCATGAGTGGGCGTCGAGATAGATGCTCTCCCCCACATGATCCTTCTAAGCTGCTCCCCAGTCATTCCTCTCTTACGAAGTTCATTGATGGTCACCTTTCCCACTCTCTTATAAAAATAACCAGCAAAGGTGTGAAAATGATTTATTGTTTGGGATCTTACAAGTGTGGGTGATTGGTTTAACAACTGAAGCTGCAGAAAACTGATTGCTCACTTTTCTATTAATTTTACTTTTCATTTCTACCATTATTTTTATTATTTTGATTATCTTCTAGGGACTTTTTCTTTGGGGGTATTTTTAAATAACAAATAATATATCTAAACACATGGAAAGCATGGAAAAATGCATGATCACTAGCAGAAATAAGATGAGTAAAAAAGTATCTGTTCAAATACCAAATAACTACATTTTATATATGTATAAAAATACATAGAGGTAGTCCAGGGGGTAGAGCGTTGGACTATTGACTGGAGGGCCTGGGTTTGATTCCCGGCCAAGGCACTCCGGGCACCTGCTGCTCAATCCAAGCTTTGAGATTTTTGGGTACCAGATCTTCCTGGGCAGCCATAACTGGCACAGGGAAAGGAACTAGCCCCCCTACCCTGATGTGTGAATTTCACATGCCGTCGGGCTTAGTACTGGGTGAACTCTACCCTCACCTACCAAACTGACCTTCGGATTGATTACTGTGTTTATGGTTTTTTTTATATATGTATACTTCATCCCCCTACCCTGATGTGTCAAATTTACACATCCAATGCTCTACCCCTGGGTATGTATGTTTATATATATATATTTATATCCCTCCCATCGATTACAACCTTGACGTGGTGGAAGGGCTTGTGCATTCCAAAGGCGTCTGACCCCTGTGGGGTGGCCATTCAGTGTTGGTGTCATGTTAAAAATACTATTGAGGAAGGCAACGGGAAAAAAACTCAATTATTGTTCCCAAGATTTCTATAATGGACAATATAGAGAATATGGGTCCTGGCAACTACAGCACTTGACCCAATCAGTCGTGTGTCGTGCACGGCAGCAAGAGAGGCAAGGTTTCCATGGTTGTCATCTCA
Source organism: Hetaerina titia (assembly GCA_037158775.1). Classification (NCBI taxonomy): domain Eukaryota; kingdom Metazoa; phylum Arthropoda; class Insecta; order Odonata; family Calopterygidae; genus Hetaerina; species Hetaerina titia. Next base: position 77,777,426 of record CM073769.1, on the reverse strand, counting down.
AGAAACACTTGCAAAAGAAAACCGACAGCAGCAGGACAGAAGAAGAAGACCAATTTAGTTAGAATAGGAACTAGGAACGTTAGGACAATGTTGAGGACAGGTAAATTAGAGAAAATTAAGCGAGAGATGAAAAGAGGAAATATAGATTTTTAGGTTTATGTGAGGTGAGATGGAAGGATAGCAGGGATTACTGGAATGATAGTTATAGATTAATAAATTAGATGGGCAACAAATAAAGCAAAAGAAGCATGGTGGAAGATGTGGTGCGAGGATATGGAAGATGTGCAAAGGAATGGTGAAATTGGTGTGCTATAGAGTAATGTTAAATCACTATTGGGAAGTAAGAAGGGAAGATCTGTGCTAACACTTAGAGATAAGTCGGATGAGATAATAGTTGACACAAAAAAGATCCAAGAGAGATCGAAAGAATAAATAGAAAAACTGTATGGTAAAGAACTTAGGCCAACAAGCTTGGACATAGAAAAGGAATATGACGTAGAGGAAGATAGTTTAGGTCCAGACAAACTCGACAATGAGATAGATGAAACCAAATAAGCCCTTGGGGGTTGACAACATTCCTGAGGAACTAGTAAAAGGTTTAGGAAAATGCGGGAGGAAGACTCTATATGGACTGATATGTAGTATCTATCAGGAAGGAATCTGGCCTAGAGACTCTGTGAGGTCAGTGTTAGTTCCTATTCCAAAAAAGGTAAACACTACATCATGTGAGGACTACAGAACAATAAATTTTATATCTTACGCAGCTAAAGTTGTTCTCAGGATCATCAACAAAAGGATAGAGAGTAAGGCAAATGATTACTTAGGGGGATGATCAGTTTGGGTTTAGGAAGGGAAGAGGTACGCGTGGTGCCATTGCAGTAATGAGATCTCTAATCAAGAGGAATATGGAATACAATCAGGACGTATTTGCCTGTTTTTTAGATTTCAAAAAGGCATCTGATAGAGTGAATTGGGAAAAACTAATGAGGATATTGCAGAAAATAGGAATAAATTGGTGGGACAGGAGGGTAATCCGCAACCTGTATTTCTCAAACTGCTCAGGTGCAAGTGAGGAATAGATAGTCCAGATGGGCAGTGTTAGGAAGAGGTGTAAGGCAGGGTTGCCCATTATCTCCGGTGCTGTTCCACGTATATGTGGAGGGAATGATTAAAGAGGCATGGGAAGAACTGGAGGTAGGAATGGAAGGTCAGAGAGGAATTCATAAAATCAGTTAGGTTTGCTGATGACCAGGTTTTGGTTTGTCAGTCGGCCAAGGGGTTGCAAGCATTGCTGAGTGAATTAGAAATTCAGGGCAATAGATATAGGATGAGAATCAATATTAATAAAACAAAGGTTATGCGATTTTCCAGAGCTATAACAAAACCTGGGTTGTAAAAATTAAAAAGTTTATGTGGAAAAGTAAAGTGGTTTGATTATTAAAAGTCAGTATGAAGATTTTCCACCAAGTTACACCAGAAACTGTTTTATTTATCTCGGAAGTGTTTTGGAACAACACAGTCAAAGTAGTAACGTAGTAGCAAGGAGAAGAACTGTGCTAAGCAAAAAAGCTTTCACAAGGAGGAGGGAGTTGATGAGAGGGATGTTGGGTAAGGATGCTAAGAAAATACTCGTAAAAACTTTGATATGGAGCGTAGCTATGTACACTGCAGAAACGTGGTCATTGAAGCAAGAGGATAGACGTAGATTGGAGGCCTTTGAACTGTGGGTGTGGAAAAGAATGGAGAAGAAAAACAGATGAGGAAGTACTAGGTATGGTGGGCAAGGAGAGGAGTTTGTTAGGAGAAATCCTAAGGAGGCAGGAAAAATGAAAGAAGGGTATATTGGTTGGCAGTGGAATGTTGAAGACTGCAATAGAGGGTAGAATGTTAGGCAAATGAGGAAAAGGCACGAATAGGATAGGGATATTGAATGGGATGATGGGAGGAAGAAAGTACTCAGAGATGAAGAGGGACTTGATGTAGAGTAGGCTGCTGGATTGTTTTGTTAGAAGTCACAAAATATTTATTTGATGGTTGTGCCCATCCAAAATCTACCTTAAACGGTAAATTACTTTATATATATACACACATACACATTTTTTTATTTACATACACACACATATTTACCTATACACACACACACACCTAAATATGCACCTCAGACATTTCTTTTAAAATAGTGAAAATTACTATCAATTTTTAATAAATATGAAACTAATTCCAAGGAAAGGAAGCATATCATGCGAATTCCATGGATTGACCTGATCTAAACTAATCAAACCTTTTTATTACCTTCCAATTGCATACAGCACCTTTTCGTTGTTTAGCTCTCGTTTTACTTTTACTTTTAATCACCATTACTCCTCGCTGTTCTGTGGCATTAGGGTCATCTCCACTTCCTGGGCCTAACTTTATGCTGTATTCTTGCAAGTAATGATGAGCATCAGCTTGATTAACTGCCCTCTCCAATGTTACTACAATCTTAGCCCACTGTAATAAATCATAAATTTTAACCAATTTTTAATGAACCAAGGAGAATTTAAGAAATTTAGTGCTAAAAGTTACCCCAAAATAAGTTATTCGCTGATTGATTTCAACAATTTATTTGGTGTTGTTCTCAGTAATTACCGGCACCTCTAGGACATACTTTTAACAGTTGAGACAGGGTTCAATGGTCTTAGCCCATAAGGCTTTTGGGTGCACCTTCATGCTTTTATTTTGTTCCCCATACATGAAACAAGGTGAAATTTTCTCTAAAAGTTGTATTAAGTCTCGCTCTTTGAAAAAAAATCATACAGGGTACTCCTACAGAAATCTTCATTATTGTAGAGAAACATGCTCAGATCATCTGTGTAAGCACTTGTGTAACTTGTGTCTTTCCTGATGAGTTCACCATGAGGATGCTACTAATAGTGTTTTTAAGGAGTTGTAATAATGGTTAGGAGGTAAGAAAGTAGATGTGACCTGAGAATGATCATCCCTAAATGAAACACTCATTTGTCTATGATAGGCACTGAGAAGCAATCTTCTACTCCAGCTAGGCCTTGGGAGTATTTGCATGAGGTGACTAATTTACAAAGAAATCCATCATCTTATAATTATGGCTTTCAAGGCACCTAGCAGGTATTCTCAGTACACCATGTTAAAATGGCAAGTTGAGTTTTTGTTTTGTGAGAAAGTCTTCATGGGTTATAAAAAAGTATGCATAAAACATTTTTGATTAATATTGGCTTAATTTAACAATTATTTCCATACTATGATTAGTTTTCATTTGAGCAAGAGTTGTTTAAGTGCAGGAGAAAGGGAGTTAGCCTCAGACAAAAATATTCTGGAATAAATATAGTGTTTTACATGTCCATACACAGCAATGATATTTTTTTGTAATACATTTGCATATTACTAGAAAATGGCAAACTTTTATCATACCAAATATGCAACAATGATAAAACCGTACCTATTAATATAAAAAGCGCAACTAATGGAAGACTTCACTAGCATTTTTTTTCGTGTGTAGCTAGTACCAATAGAATCTCTAGTAGGCAATTTGATGTTTAATAAACATTCCTCTACCTCTTCCCCAATGCCCCAAACTTGTTCACATTCTGAAAATTCTGGGTGGGTCTACTCTCATCTTTCTTTTCAAATTCCAGCATGGACACCCTGAAAAGACCTATAATACCTCAAGACAAAAAAATAGCTATTCACTCACCTGTTTCATCCATTCTTTTTCACTCTGCTCTATTACATGAGCATACGTATTTCCCATCATAGCAATCAACATATTAAGTAATAGAATAGGTACCAGAACCATGAACACTGTAAAGACAGTTTTGGACAATGTTGGATAGGTTGTATAACTTAACTCAGCATACTGAAATAAAGGAAAAAGTATTTTAAATCTTAACTTATATAATTATGAAACTGCTTCTTTGATAACATGCAAGATGTTTAAATAATTTTAAGGAAGAATACTGTACAGTAATTATATTCTATGATTATTTTTTTTTTTTAAGATTCACATTTTTCAGAGCAACCTCAGGTTGAAGTTCAGACTTTGCAATGTAAATTAAATAAATTAACCAAATGTTAGCTTCCTGGCACTCAAAGGCATCCAATTAGAACAATTAATTTATTAATAAAATACTAACACTCAACAGAATGCAAAATTCTGGCTTCAGGCCAGTTCAGCAGTGTACTTATCCCTTCTCACCATCCTTGCAGTTTATGCAGTAATACCAAATGACAAATTCAAAAAATTTTATCTTACATGATTTTCTACAGGCACTTAAAATTGGCACACACTGTGTATCATTTTTGTTGGTTGTGAGTCACTACATAGCTGTGCACATGGCAACACAAATTGTAGCCTTCTATACAAACTTTGCAGCAACCTACATAGGCCTTGTAAGCATGTACACAGCTTATTTGGCCATTTCTGTTTATACGTCCTCTTTGGTATATTCATTTGAAAATTATGTAATAAGCTGAAACAAGTAATAATATGTTGCCAGAGGAAAATCTCAAGCATGTTTCTTGTCATTCCCGCATTTTTTAAAAAGCTACTTTTTGTCTGTATTATGATGAATTCATTTCATTGCAACAATTTCAGAGCGTAAAAAACATTCGCCTTGACTGAGATTTTGAACCCGGATCCCTCGATATCCGGCCGAGTGCTTTAGCCAGTTAAGCTATCGCAGCGTTCTCTTAAACTCTGAAATTTTTGGGCTTTTAAAGGAACAAGATGTTGTGATGAAATACCATAGATACAATGTCACAAGCATTCGTAATCGTGCGCGACGTGCCACAGTCCACGAGTTTAAAGCCAATTTGAAAAACTTAGGCTGTTTATACCTTAGACAAATTTCAAGATATTGCGGGAGATGCCACAACAGTAACTTTATCGGATAGTGGATGACTGTGTTAAAAGTTACTGTTGTTGCATCTCCCACAGTTTCTCGAAATGATGAATACATATTTGCCATTATTATCTATCAAGAGTAAGGATAAATTGAATGTGGGCAAAGATCACAATCTAGATGGGCAGGTGGTTAATTTTGACCAAGAGATTTAACCTAATGCATGCCAATATTCATTCTTAATTGCATTACTTGGCCGAAACTTAATTAGGTACACAATTAAATTATAAGCGATACTGGAATTTAAACTTGTTCGTGCTTTGGTATTAGTTGGGAATGAAATAGAACCATGATGAAAATACGAATACTTTCATGTTCCTAAATCTACCGTTGAACACAAAGATTATTTTTCAAAACTTAGCTCTTACATTATAATCACCAAGAGTAATTTGGAAAAGTGCCATCCAAGTTGATGGGTAGGAACCATAGAGGGAAGTCTTTGCTGCTGGCGACCCCTTGTATAAGAAAAAGAATGACTGCGAAAATCCAAATAGCATCACTGAATAAATTATGCCAAATGTAAGCATGTCACCAGTGATCATACTATAAACCATAGTCACAAATGGACCAGTTAATCTCACTGCCCTGTAAGGAAACAAGAAAGGTTTAATGAAAAGCAATGAATTGTTGAATATTCTAATAGCCTCATCAATGAGGAACATAACCTTTGAAATAATCCCTATCAGAATTACAGAATTTAATGTTTAAAACTGATAGTTAAGAGAACTAACACATTTCATTAATGAGAATCATTTCTATATTAAGAAACAATTTTTTTTCTAGGTGCCTCAATAAGCAAGAGTAAAGTCAATTTTTAGAGCTGTGAGTTGAATACAGGTGAAACCCATTCAAATCTGATAATAACTTTAGGTTGGATTTCTCTCTCTCTCAGTTCCTGGATGAACAGATCATACATATTAGGTAGTAATAATTATAAATAATGCAATAATTGACCACACATTAGTAATAAAAGTATGGTCATGAGGGAAATCATAGAATTAAAAAATTGGTAAAAAAGGAAAATAGACATCTAATTTAAAAATATATTTTTTTGCTGCAACACCTTAGAACTTACCCAGCAAAAAACATAAGAAGAAACCAGGATCCAGGGACAGCAAATAACAGTATAGCTTCTTCAGTGCGTTTATCATTTGCTAAGCGAAATGGTATGCATGCCAGTATTAAGATATTTGACAATAAAAATATAGCTTTCGCTGGGGCATGAGTCTGTAGAGAAAGAAAAATGTATAACTTAATTGGGAAAAGCAAAGTAATACTTAAAGAGCAATCAAAATTTTATTATTTTATATGAAACTATCACTGCACTAAATAAGTTCTATTAAATGTGGAATTAGAAAAGTCAGGGTGAATACTTTTATGAGATTTCGTAAATTTAAGCTCTTTTCCTCTCTTTTTAGTAAGTCCAAAACTCCATAGTTATAGAGTTATGGCACCACAAAAATTGTGTAAAAACATTTGTTACCAAGGAAATGTTTCACTGTTCCCATATGAATCAACTTTTAAGGTTTAAATTTTTTATGCCATTGTGTAAAGTCACATCTTCAATATAATACTACCCTTTGTTGAGTACGACCCAATGAATGTTATCAAAATTTGTCCTGAAATATTTAGAAATTTATTTATTCAATTAACAATCTATTTTCAGTCATACCTAAATGCAAGAAAATCCTGCAGGGAGTATTTCAAATGTCACAAAATCATGACTATTCCCTGTATTTATATGTATAATGTGATTCTGTATGTCTTCACCAAAACCCCTTCCTTGGTCAGAAATAGGGATGTTCACAAGTACGACACCAGGGGTAATGATAATCTTTATAATGGCCATTGCCAAGTAACAGCACTACAAAAACCCCAAAAGTTTCAGGAAAACTGCTCTTTAATCAGCTTTCTGAAGAGCTAAAACAAGTACTTCTCCAAGAAAATAAATTTTTAAAAATGTTAAAAACTTCTCTGTAAATAATGATTTTTATAATTTTTATGGCCTCCAAGAATACATAGAAAGAGCCAATGCAGGTAAATCTGTTTTTTAAATCTTTAATACCTGTTAATATCTAATTCAAAACCATCCATATGTGTATGAATTTGTAGATACCTAAATCTAATGCAGCTCTAAATTTTACTGAATATTTAACGAAGTCCATATAATGATGTATTGTTCTGTGGTGAATAAATTTATCTATATTTTTAATTTCAGAGATAAAATAGTATTTCAATTGAAAATTGGCAGAAAATTAAGTTCAATTTCCAATAATCCCAAAACTGCTGCTACAACATAAATAGTGTACCATTAAAGGATGATTCTGACCTATTTAGAATTCCACTTCTAATAGTTTGCACTAGCACACTCCAGTAGACATGTATGAACTCAATTTTTTTCATATTTATTTATTATGTTATTAATTTTAAGGGATGTGGTGAGCTATGTGAAAATGATGTTTTATGAAACCTGTCAACAGCTCCATAAACCACGAAATTCACATGAAAATTTTATAGTTTACTGTTATTGTATAAATTTGAATTAAATAAAACAGTTTTTGGCATAACTTGGTGGAAAATCTTCATATTGACATTTGAAAATTAAACAACTTAGCTTTTCTAGTTAAATTTTTTTTAATTCTCATGACCTAGGTATCGTTATGGTATAATATCATCAGTATACCATAACGAAACCTAGGTTGTGAGAATAAAAAAAAATTTAAGTGGAAAAGTTGTTTTATTTTCAAATGTCAATAGATTTTAATTGGCTTATTATAAGAATGCATTCAAATAAAAATGGAAAATTTTTCATGATAACAATGGAAGACATTTTTGTCAAAATAGTGAATAATCAATTGACATAAAACTTATCCTGATATGTCTTGGTAGAAAGAGTGTACTTTTTGTGAAGCATAGTTTAGTATTATGTAAAATTATAATAATCAACTGAATACTGCTGGAGCATGAAAGGTTTTACCTGCTGCTTGAGAAAAGATATAAGGCCCTGGTTTTTTATTTCTCCACCTTGTTGAAACAGTACATATGACAGCACACCAGCAACAGTTCCAATTTCAAAACAATAGCGCAGAATATCCTGCCAGTCTGTTCCTCCTTAAAAATGCAAATTGGCCATAGATATTTGAAAATAGTAAAATATTATGAAAGCAGAATGCAAGTATGACACAGCAGTACTAAAGGTTGACTACATATACACAGTAATAAAGTTATTTTCTATGTAGTTACATAAAATCAATGGATTATGGAGGTATAATGCACCACGATTCATACCTAGGAGTGGAGCATTTTGATCAGTTGGCCTCAAGTAAAGAGCTGTACTCAGAGTCAAAAGATGAAGGAACAAAATAGCAAGCCTCTTCAAAAATTGTCTCTGCAAGTAAAACAAGGGTCTTGATGACAGGCAATAATAGTATGGCTTTTGCAATTCCAAAGTCTTCCTCTTCACAAAGAACCTATTACCTTGTGAATATATGAGTGCTAATGGTTGAAAAATTGCATGACTGTCATTCAGTTGCACATGTAGAGTGGAATTCTGATATAATAAGTATGGCATAAAATGAGAATCATGATATAATAAGGATACGATACTCATCACGGCAGTGTTTATTGCCCTATGATTATGTGTTAAGAAAATTGGTAACAGGGAGTCCATACATCATGAACCCACAATGATCATTTTATATTGCCTGTGAATTAAAATCTGTGTAAATCTGGAAATCATTTCATTTCATCACTATTTAATGGTTAAAAGCACATTTTCCGCCATCTTAACCTCCTTCCTGATGAAACAATCATTGAATAATGTATCACTGAAATGCTCTGTATGCAGAGCATTATTGTGCATTTAGAAAAAATATCATCATCCCCTTTGGGGTTAATATTTATCTTTCCACATAAACTGGATGCTATCAACAAAACAAACTGAATGTCTTTATACCTCTAAACTTTAGTTATGGCAGGTCAGAAGTACCTACATGTGGTATTAGATGCCAGTGTTGCAAAAATGCAAAGCATTGTACAGGATCTGAGCAAATGAAATATTACAAGCCTATATGTTTAATTTCCTCAAGTAGCTTATTAGTTCTAAGGCTTGTCTCATTTTGATAATGCTAGAAAATGTACACATTGGATAATTAGACAAGCAGAAATATTTAATTTAATTTAGTCTGGCTATTAGAGGTTTAACCATTGTCTACCAGTTGATCCATATAAAATTTAAGTTATTATTTTACCGTCCTCACTTCATACCATTCTTATTCCCATTTAAGATGGGAATTAATATTGAGCTAATTGTGGTTTCTGGTTATACTCATACATTCTATAATACAATCCAACAACCTTTTATATTTTTTTGCAAAAACTCTGGAGCAATTCTGAGAGAACATTACCTGCTCCAATGGAAATAACATTACCTGCACCAATGGAAATGTTCATGTTTATTACATTATTCTGTATTCTTTATTGTAATGAGGAGTTCAATTGATTTGAAAGTCATATGATGAAGCTCTTTCCTTTTCAAAGGGAAAACAATAGATTCCAATTGCATTTGACTGAAAGTATTCAACAGTAAAACTTATCAAATTCATACCCTTGCAAAAGTTTTCCATTTTTCTTCTAAGAGCCTTTGAATGATACCTCCATCTAGCATGTCCAAGTGTTCTTCCTTGGTACCATTTAAAATAATAAATAGGGCAGAGTTCCAATCTGAAAATAATAGCAAATTTATTTGAAAAGCAACATTCAAGTTTATATTTATTTGGTCAGGATTCACAAACATTAGTACTTATGATTATGACAGATGCTAGATATCCTATAAATATTGAACTTATTAATTAATCATGTTTAACCATGAATTATAATGAGAATTATTTTTCTTGACTTAGCAACAATGCCTGGTCTGAACCAATAAGTCAGGTAATCAGATGAGTACTGAAGAAGCTCTCTCGAGCAAAAAAAGAATTGAAAAACACCAGCGTATATTTCAATCTGAAGAGCATAATGAAAAATCTCTATTTACCTCCATTAAATCAATGGAAAAAATTATCACATTGCCATACAGTAAAAAGATAAACTCTCCAAATAAACTGGTAAAAGCTTTTCTGTTTACTGGTATTCATTATCATCCAAAGGAACATTGCCTTTACTACTTCTACACTTTTAATGGTTTACTATGGTGTAAAAAGGCATAAATGTATTGTACCAAAAATTTACCAGATATACAAACAAAAATGATCAAGAACATGCATCTGGAGAGTACAGGGGCATGCTTATATCAGTTAATACTTAACCCTTAGCATTGTGATTTTTTCAGCCTCAATACCAATAGTTCTCTCAGAATTTGATTTGTAAATGCCCCCAAACTCAAGGATGAGAACTGCTAGCAGAATAAAATTCTTTCAAGATGGAAGCCTTTATTTGAAATTTGTATCTTTCAGGTTGAGTATCAAGCTATAAATTGGCATTATTTTCTGAAATTTCCCAATCAATGATATTTTCTAAAGCATTCTCTCTTTACTCTTTAAAGAATTAAAGTTCAAATATTTACGAAGTAATCTCCAGATGATGATGATACTTAACAAGACATGAGACAACACTTTACTGGAATGTTATAATACTATAGCACTTCACTGCTGAAATTATATTGAATTTACATACTTGTTCTTCCATCAGGGAGAAGTGTATCCAGGGCATTCAGAGGATATGCTGAACATGTAATATTAGAATATCTCCAAAACTCTCTGGCTGATAACTCCAACATTTCCCTTTATAGGCAGAAACCACATTAAAAAGTAAGTAATGTTATAAGATTTTCAAATGCAGGGAATCTAAAATGATTAACATGAAATTTATATTTTATTTAGTTAATCAGTTTTGATTAATCAAAAATCCAGAACACTGTAACTTTCAATGTTATAACAACAGTGAGAATGAAGTAAATGTAAAACTTTTATTGTTCTCCTTACTTCTATTTTATAATTAGTATACATAATGTGTGGGTTGCAGTAGTTCAGGGGTAGAACACCTACCAAACTGGCCTTCGGGTTGATTACTGTGTTTATGGTAAAAAACATAATGTACTTATTTGGTTGGTTAACTAAATAATTAAATAAAATTATTTCCCCTTAGACTAGCAAAAAACAGGTGATTTCATTGAATTTTTTTAAAGGTATCACATATATATTTCGACCACTTCATGGCCAAAATAGGAAACTTGAATACTATTATCAGAAATAAATAGTGAAAGAACAGCAGGCAGGTTCTCAGCAACTAAATGTGCTGAAACTTTGAAAAAAATCAGAGTTGACTTTATTATTTATCTCTTAAATCCTGAAAAGGAGTGCCCATGAGTCAAATAAAACACTCATGAGACCACCCAAATGTATTCCCTGCTGGAATACTGACCACTACTGCACATTACAAATTCTATGGTCACTTAACATGTATGGTCAATTACTGGACCATAGGGAAATGTTCATGGAAGAAAATGCAACTCTATCACAATGGCAGCCTTATTTTTTTGAACCACTTTAATCACTTTTCCCATCAACACATATACACTAATTAAACTATATTTTTGAAAGTATCGTGAAACTTAAAGGATTACATACCTGAAAACTTCAGCTCGACCCAACTTGCATGCTAATGTAAGTGGAGTTAGACCTGCATGATTAGTAATACCATTACTAGCTGGAAGTTTAGGATGCCTCAATGCATAGCCAAACATATCCTGTTGAAGAAATTATGACTCTATATATTGGTATACACCTAATATTTTCCTAGATGCATAGATTTTCCCAGATACTGCTATTAATATCTCTGCATTTATTTGTGATAATTCACTCACACCTTTGCATAAATATATAGAATTTTAATTTTCAATAAAAATTTCATTACAAACTGCAGGGAAAAAACAATATTGCAAATTGAATAATTATGAATCATTTTAACATTTTAATATAATTTTATATTTCAATATAAGAACTTTTATTATTTTCAGAAAAAAATTTTTCATAGATATGGCAAAGCTTTTGGGAAGCTTTGGGTATGGGGTCATATATAGAAATGAGATTGCCAGCAGCTGGGTTGTGAAGACTGTGTCTCATCATGCACAAAATAAATGTAATAAAAGACTGCTATTAATATCCACTTCATCTATGATAAATTTGAATAATCCTTTGTTGTTTGCATAATTATATATCGAAAGTAACTTTGTATAAGAAATAATAACACATAAGCATGCACAAGAAAAAGAATAAGTAAGTGTATGCAAGGGAAATGGTATGACACTCAATCATTTCATTTCTTATCAACCAACTTTAAACACGCATGTGCACAACTGTAACTTTAGCGTTCAATCACAAAGTGAGTCATGATTTCCTTCACAGAGCAAGTTGCAAATAAAATTTATTGTAATTTGCACTCGCTGAAACAGTGTATTCTTGAAACAGTGTCTCTTATTAACAAAAATCAGAACATGTTTATTAAAAACTGTGACCTTCATAGTCATAATACGAGAAGCCAAAATGCATTCCATGTAAGTCAGCACAGAGTAAATAAAACGATTAAAGGGATAGATCATCAGGGAATACTTATGCACAATAAATTGCCTGCTTATATTAAAAATATCAAAAGTTCCTTTAAATTTAAGTGTGCCGTGAAAAAACTACTTTCATGTAAATTATTTTATAGTGTAGATGATTTTCTAATGCATACCATTTCAAATGTATAACTGAAATGTGTTAATTCCAAAAAGTTGTAAATTGTATGTATTGTACTTGCATATTGTTTTGATTTTGCATAATTTTTTTTTTACTGAAATGAAGTGCAAAACATGTTTTGACAAAGCCATGCATAATTCTATGCTTATGGTGAATGAATAAATTACAAATTACTGTAAAGCAGAGATACACTATGTTATAACTTCCTCTAAATTGTTATCACTTTAGGAAATATCCTTAAATATGCTTGAAAAATTCCTGGAATATACATTTAAACTTCAAAGTCTACTTTCAAGTTTTGAGTTGGTTACATGAACAAAAATGTAAATGAGTACATTAAAAGAGTTTCTTAGGTAAGGTAAACTGTATGAAAAGTTCTATTGGGGCTAACAAAACTTGTGTAATTTACACTCTTAATGATATTGATTCTAGATTTACACTCACCAGTTTATCACAAACTACTACCATGTGCAGTATTACATTTCCAAAAGAATCTTGAGCATCAGGATCAGCTCCTGCATCAATAAGAAGATTGTAGACACTTTCATTTGCACAGCATGCAGCCCATGCAAGAGGAAATTCTCCCAAATATGCAAGCCCTTCATAATCTGTGTGGCGCGCTGGTCTAGCCCGTTGCTGATCACGTGGAAGAAAAAATGTTCCTGTGTTCACAAAAAAATTATGAATGAATGCAAAGAATATGGGAAACAAGCAAGTGAGACAATGGAAATAAACTTTCTTTTGAACTTCTATGGCATGCAAAGCACATATAATAGGATTGAAAGACATGCCTCATAACTAAACAGCAAAATGTTTACATATTTTCCTATTTAAGTTTTACCAGAAGGTAAAAAACATTAAAGTTTAACAGGGAAGAGAATAAAATTTTTCCAGCAATATCAAAACAAAGAAAATCATATTTAGTGAAATCTCACTATTTATGGCCCCAGAATGACTTTTTTTCCATCATTAACTTTTTGCATGCATTTCTTTAGCATCACAATGTAGTCTTATTCTATTATTTACACTTTCAAAATGTTAACCTGCAGTCCATGCAATGCAAACAGTCACTAGAGGGGGAGGGTGTTAGAGCACCGGTCATTTATGCATACATGTAAATACACACTTTTACATAGAACGAATTCATATTGACATCTACATATCCCACAAGGATGTGTTGTGGAAGGTGTTAGGGTACTAGTTATAATGCATAAATATACACTTAATAATACTTATGAATATACATTTGCATACTTATATGAACAAATTTGCACACATGTACACATGCGAATACCATGAAATAATGAGCGAGTACAAATAAAGATTTAAATTTAGATTTTTTATTTAATAAATGTTGAGGAACTTAGTTTTCTAGAAAACTCTTGTACTTAGGGTTTGGTTGTTTTATGATTGTGTGTAGCATGTGAAGGAGTAATGAGTACTAGAATTTGTCATGAATGGTATCTATCCATCTCTCTTGCTTAATCTTAGTACTGCATTTCCCAGCTCATAAGATGCATGAAATTTTTCAGGTTAGAATTAATGAAAAATGTTTGAATCAGGCAGAAAACATCAACACTTTATGCACAGAAAATTGAATTGGTACAATAAAATATTAGCCACTACACATATATCAACCTTTATTCATCCTAGAATCCCAGAAATTCATCATCACTGGGCCAAAATACCTTTCAACTGCCTTGTTTCCATACTCTGAAATGTAATGCATACATTAATGTTTAAATGGAATATTGTATACAATGTTACTAAAAAGTTGCTCGATGGTTTCAGGCGTTATTTTATGGAATCGGTTCATACTTAAGCGGATAAAATGATACTTTGTGATTCCACAGATTTATTTCACAAACACACGACCCGGGTTTCGACGTACAATGTCATCTTCAGGTGCAGACATGTCTGCACCTGAAGATGACATTGTACGTCGAAACCCGGGTCGTGTGTTTGTGAAAAAAATCTGTGGAATTACAAAGTATCATTTTATCCGCTCAAAAACTTGCTAGTAGAATAAGCTCTAGTTGGCTGAAGCAGTGGCTGCATAATCTGGAACTTCCCCTTTCCTCATCATTTGTTATGAAAAATTTCATTTGTTAAACAAGTCATTTTTTCAAAATACTTTTGTCTCATTATCCAAATCATATTTTTTGCTTGTTAATTGAGGTGCTCATTAAGCAAGGTTCCAATGTACATTATTATTCTGTTAATTGTTTATCATAACTCATGAAATATTAATAAAATAACTTTCAAAGGAGGATTTTCTTCACCTTAATAGGGCGGTTGTTGAATCCAATCCATCATGGAAAAAATGAGATTTCTAATAAATTAATTGTTTAAGATTTAACTGTAAGAGATCATGGTTTCAAGACTATTCCTTCATTTTGCATTGCTGAGGCATAAATACTTTAAATGTCCTTGTGTATCGCAATAAATTACCATAAATTTGTAACAATGTCCTTGTCCTTGATCAGAAAAATAAATATTGCATGGAGAAAGTAATGAGCTGGGCACATTAGATTTTTATTCAATTGTACATGACAAACTGTTGTGTGTCTAGTACTTAGATATAACTAGTTCATGATTGATTATGTAATTCTGAATGAAATGGAATTACGCTTAGAAATTCCTATTTAACTAAAAAAATAAACCTTATAATTCTCTATATAAATACAATAATGATTACTTAACCAATGAAATATTCTCTGTAAATTCAGACCAGTGTGGCAGGTGAGATATTAGGTGCGAAATTAGCAGTGTTTGGTTCAGATGGTAGAGAAATTAATGTGAACCATTACAATGGCTTATCAAGATAGTTAAGGCATCAAATTTGAACGAGGTGACATTCTTGAACTAACCAATAGCTCGTTGAGTAATATCTGCACCAGCATCCACTAGGTCACGGACGAGCTCATTATTGGAGTATGCAATGGCTAAGTGAAGAGCACTTGCTCCTGTAATAAAATTTCATGTATGGTTTAAAACAACATAAAAATATTACAATGCACAATATTATTGCATAATTTACTCCTTTTCAACTATTGCCAAAGATACCATTCCTTCTCAGTGCAACATTTGTATGCTGTCTCGAATATTTCATCTTCTTTGCTTCTTATAAACTTCAACATAAGGTCACAATACTGAAAATGCCATCCTGTGAAGTTATGAAAATGACTAGATAATGATAAGGATCAATGGGTGATAGTCAAACAATGATATTACTACTGACATTGACATAATAAACATTACCACCATATGACTTTTGCTATATCACCATAATGAATCTAAAGCAGAAAAAAGGAATAGCTTGGAGGAATAGGAGGTAAATCCGCAACCTGTACATGTCTTAAACTGCTCAAGTACGAGTGGAGGATGAATAGTCCAGATGGGCAGTGTTAGGAGGAAGAGTGAGGCAGAGTTGCCCATTATCACCTTTGCTGTTCAAAAAATATATGGAAGAAATGATTAAAGAGGCATGGGGAGAGCTGGAGATAGGAATGGAAGTCAGCAGGGAATCCATAAAATCAGTTATGTTTGTTGATGATCAAGCTTTATTTTGTCAGTCGGTCAAGAGGCTGGAAATTTTGCTGAGTACATTGGAAATTGAGTGCAATAAATATGGGGTAAGAATACACGTAAATAAAACAAAGGTTATGCAGTTTTCCAGAAAGGGAAAGGCTAAGTTAAACATTAATAGAGGGGGCAAAAACTAGAGCAGGTGGAACAGTTTATGTATCTCAAAAGTGTTTTAAACCAAAATGATCACAGTAGCAGGGACGTAAGGAGAATAACTGTGTTATGCAAAGGAATTTTTAAAAGGAGGAGAGAATTGATGACAGGGATAACTTAAGGATTTACAAATCTTAAGTTAAATATTTTAAGAAAGAAACAGTTATTAAGGCTAAAATTAGTCAGGAATAGAAAGTGATGATTTTAAAACACAAAAAGTGTTTGGCTGGAATTGAAATAATGTGAACTAATAAAGAGGCCAATATGTGGGGTCATACAGTATAGATCCTTTATCTCACATTAGAACTACAGGAATATTGAAACACTAAAATAGCAACACATTTTGTAAAAAACCAGAAATCCACATCTTAATTTAAGTGTTAAACCTGATGAGCAAAGAGAGACTACCTTGTTATGTGTGTATGATAGAAGCTCAACATGCACTGGTCACTGACAACCTTTATTCAGGTTGAACAGGCAGTAAAAGAGCAGGTCTTTCACAAGAATATCCTCATAACTGAAGAAATAACCATCAAGACTGTATAAACAGTATATGTTTATACTTATATGGAAGAAGTTCTCCTGTGGAGTAATGATTTGAATTTGGATAATATTGAAATGTCAATGAAACTGATAGTTTTGCTGCATTGCAATCCTTTAAAAATGGGCATGATTCAGAGTATAATTTCCAATAAACTATAACTGACATGGATTTAGGAAGATTAATTAACACCTGATCACAAATTATGAACTGGTGACATACATGTGTGAGGGTAAGTCAATAAATAAGTTGCAAATGTTCGCAAAACAAATACAGGAGCTGTTATGAAAATTTCATTGGGAATGCTAGGAACATTCACCATATAGCCTCAACTAAGTTCCCGGTGATTTTCATCTGTTCGGATTCCTAAAAAATCATTTGGGTGGCTAATATTTTGAAAATGACGATGCCATAGTAGAAGAGGTTACTTGTTAGGTGCAACAGCAAACAAAAGACTTCTTTACTGCCAGCTATCAAGAACTTTTAAAGAGATGGGGTAATTGTTTCTGAGTGTATGGGGGTGAATATGTATAAAAGTGAAATACATTTTAGGAGGTTAATTTGATTGCTATTACCTATATCCAGTCGTGCAAGTTATTTATTGACTTAACCTAAACTTCAGCTATTTCGGCTGAGAGGTTCATGTTGCTGCAGGTCATTGTACAGAATAAAGAGAAATACCACTACAGTAAAAACTAGTATTTGTGTGATCATGGTTTAACTTTTGGAACTGATTGTTTTACTTCCTACAATTCATAGAATATTTTCCACCAGTAGTTTAGTTCCTCTGGTAATGGGATATGCATTCTATCATTTATATAATAGATATGAGAGGAATATAGGCATCAAGCATCAGGCAAAATTCATCGTCCTACTTTTCTTCTCCTCCACTACCTTCAAGAGATAACTAGGAGGCTAAAGTAAAAATTATAGTTCCTAAGTGCATTTGAAAAATTTAAGTCAGTGTCTCAAAAGGGCTGAATTTGAGAGGTTACTGTGGACCTATCCAGTTTTTGTTGTTTACTATAATTTTGCAGGAGGCACTGACCTTCCTTATCTCAGAAGGATACTAATTCTGCCTCCCACAACCACCCTTCATCTAAGAGTTGGACTTTAATGGCACAGTGACCTTAATTATGGAATGAGAGAAAAAGGCAGGGAGAGAAGAAAATGCATGCACCCAAGCACGGTTTGCCTATTAACTCTTTTCCATTAAGAGGAGAGGGCCCCTGCATGAAAACATGGACAAAAATTTATATATTTTATTTTATAATAATATTTATTAAGTCCAGTGATTCAAGATTAAGATGCTGCATCCTTCTGTATTACATTAATCCAATTTTAGTTAAAGTTGATTATGGCCTAATAAAGAGAAGTTATCTGTTTTGGGGACGGTGGAGGTTTTATGTGGGAAATGAATAGCAGGAATGTAAGGCTTTGTAATGAATGCATGCAACTTTGCAAAACAAAAAGGCTTACAATTTCTTGGGTATTTTTTTAATAAATGATACATTTGCATCACCAGGCAAGATTATGATTTCAAATTTCACTGTAAACATATTTTAACTTATCTGTACTTAATAGTTCAAAAGTCCTCTTCTCTTGGTTGAAACTGCTCATACTTTAAATAATGCAATATTTTTAATTTAGCGGGATCAAAATAAGGAATTTGTACTGTTTTGTGACTACAATTTTAAAAAATTCTTTAAGTTATGGAATTTCGGAATGTCTTTATGGATGTAGCATCATCAAAAATTTTTATCGTAAAATTTTTATCAATTGGTGTTGAATGATTCAGAAGAGAAAAAAATATTGCCTGTGGTTGATGCCAAACCACATTGAAAAGAGACCCTCTTTGCCATCACATCATCTTTAAGTTTTAAATGAAGTTTACCCATTTTGTTCATCAGAACTTTTAATGGAAAAGAAAGGTAAAATTTAAAACTTTAATGATTGTATCCCTGTATCAACTGAAACTTAAAGGGAAGCAAATGTTTTAGGATTGTGCAATGTTAAAGATTTATTTATTTATTTACTGACTTAATTGGGCGGAGTTGAGACTTATAGTCCTTACTTCCACCTAACCCTTACATTACAGATATTACATCAATGGAGACGATAACAAACACCCAAGCCTTATGCGGAGAATAACCCACCCAGGCGGGAATGAAACCCACGACCCTTGGATTGGCAGACAAGGACGTTACCCCCGCTGCCACCAAGGCCGGCAAAAGATTGAGTAAATGTAAAGATTCATATGAGTCAACAAAAATATCTGTAAAATTATGCTTTTTAAGAATTTTATAAGTACAGTAAACTTTCGATTGTTCATGCTAATAGATGCGATCAAGCACTGGAAATAAAAAAACATGGATACCTGAAATACATGAAAATATGGTCATCATATAAATGGGTTCAAATCATATAGATCGAAATAGTTTTAAAAAAGTCATGGTGATCAGGAAAAAAATTATTTCTCTTTTTTTATTCCTTATGACTGATTCAAGTTGTTGAGCAACGGAAAGTACAATTTTTTCTATTTTCAACCATTTCTATAAGATTGGAATTTAAGTTTTAGAGAACACAGAACTATCAACATGTGAATAAAAGATGGTATTGTCAGAAAGCTAACCAATCAAGTAGCCAGGAAAAAACAAATGATTGTCAAAGTATAGGTATCGAAAAAGGATTGTTGATATGGATTCATATTCATCATATAACACCAATTAAAATAATACAGTGTTTATATTTAATGTCTCTTATTGAATATTAAAGCTATACAGGTACATTAGCTCACGTTAATGGAATATGGAATTTTCATTGCTAATGGATGCAAGGAAAACGATAATGGGCAAGCACAAATATATTAAAATTAAAACATTATGTACTATTACAAACTTTTGATTTAGTTTTTAAAATGAAAAACTCACAAGAAAGCTGAGATATATCAAGCTTGAATTTTTTAAAGACATATTGAAGTTTTAAAGTATGTAGTTATCTTTACAATTGTAATTTTATTATAATTTTGAGGTGCAAGGAAGAGGAAATAAGATAGATAATCAAAAAAATGGATAGTCTGCACATAGATAAGAGAGTTTACTGTAGCTTGATAACAAATACAGGGTATCTTTGGCTCTTGGCAAAGTACATTTCTAACAGAATGTTGGAAATTTTTGTGGGAGTGGTTTAAATTTGAAATTGTCTTCTATTTTGACAGTTGGAGTATTCCTTTTTAATATTGAATATTAATGCTATGGAATGTTATAGAATTGCACATGTGAGAATTTACTGAGCTACTTTCTACAAAGTTCCAATTTATTTTGATTAAAATCAAATGATTTACCCAAGTACTCCTCCCCTTCCACAACATCCAGTGCTAGCTTTGGAAAGCACTTCAACAGTGTCCGTGCCAGCCGGGTATGGGTCCTAGTGTCACAAATAATTAAAACATGAAGAAGAGCTTCTCCCAAAGATCCTCGATACTGCATCTGCCAACATGCTTCATGGTCATGCCAGCGGGATAGAGGATCCATTGCACTAAGAGAAGTCTCAATAGGAACCACCACCTTGGAAAGTCCAAAATATAAAATACAGTAAGCCTTAAATTCAAATACCCTAACTAAAAAAATTGATGATTTCAAGTAATTTTGGAAAAGTAAAATTACAGCCCACCTCTGCTGCATGAAATTTTGGATAAAATGATGGCTTGACAAGGATATTATTATTTGCATAAAATTCAGAAAGCGTGATATGTTAAGAATTAATTATCAAAACATAGGCACATTTAGGGAAGGTAGAGGGAATTTAATGTGAAAAATATACTGTGATGTTACTATGCCTATATACATCAGGGAGGAGTTGAATTCTACAAATATGCTTTTTTATTTCAGGTTTATCAAAATAAATTTAATGGAGAAAAAGTAAAAATTTCCACCACAGGAGCGTAATATTTCTGAAGAAGTTATAGTTGCATAACAATTAATAATTAAAAATTATAGCCATTAGCTCAGTTCATGATAATCACCCTCATTGAATTGCAATGAGTAAATCAGCTAGTTTGAAAGATACATTTTTAAAGCCTACTAGGAAATTAAAAACATATAATGGCAAGCCATTATACATTATGACGTGTAAGAGGTGCACCTTCAGAGGCAATTTCAAATTCATAACCCCTTTCTAATGTTTTTGATTAGCAGATATAATAAAATGAAATATGAAGCATTAATTAAATTTAAAGTACTAGCTAAAAATTATCAAATCTATAAATAACTTTCACATAAAGGCATCTGTACTATAAATTTCAATGCTGAGGAGTAAAAGGTTAATTAATACAACTAAAGAAGGTACTTTCTTTTGCCTAATTAATTAATGTTTTTTTGCAACTTTTAATCAATTTACCTCAGTTTGTGAACGAAACTTCCAACGCAAATATTCAGCTCGGTTGATTACTTGGCCTTTTCCATCAGCATATAAGAACACTCCAAATTGCTCCTTGATGAGTTTTTCAACCTGCCAAAAGAATAAATCATGAAAAAACAGCAAAATATTGCATTTTCATATTGAAATCAAATAATATATTGAAACAAAAATAAAACCTGTTTCAATATGGTAACTTTTTATTTACAAATTAACAAAGACACCTCACAACTTAATTTCTTTTAGGTGTGTAAGCAAAGAATTTGAATCTTAAAGCATAAATCCCACATCAAAAAGTCATGTCTAGCTTTTCTGGGGCATACTTTGGTTTATCTAATTCAGGGAAGTAATGCAAACACAATAAACCACATTACTTTCAGCAGGGTGGTTTGGGAAGAGTATAGAGAAGAGGGAAGATGGGGAAAAAGAGGATGGGTGGGGTCAAAGTAGGTTCAGTTATGATATCTACCACGAGTTTCAAACAGTGACTAGTGAAGGGGGAGAGAAATAATAGCGGTACATGATACTAGGGTCAGGATTTTATAATACTTTCTTGTTGGAAAATAGTGATTCTCTAGCTATACCAAGGTTTTGAAGATCAAGGTGAATTGAATGGGTTTGCAGATGAATTATAGATATGTTCACTCATTTAATAATCAACATGGGAAGTGACTTTAAAATGGAAAGATAATATTTGAAATTTTTTCAAATATTTAAAATTCAAATTTAATTGATTCAGTTATCCTGTTAACATAAAACAGAAGGTGAAAAGAACTTTTTTGCCTACAAACTGCTCTACAAATTCTGTTGGAAATATTTTCCAATAAAAGAAAATACTTAACACCAAAGAACCTCACTTAATTAGCATCATTTGTTCCAGAATTTTTCTTGTAAAGCAAAACAGTCACAGAAACAAACTTTCCCATATAAATTAATGTAAAATATGATGCTTTCCATCCATGCTGGAAAAAATAAATTATGTACAACACTTATTAATTTTGTGACAAATTTCAATAAAATGACTAGCAAAGTTTGATTTTAAGCCTTTTTTTGAAAGTTCCAATGTTATACGTTTTCTTTCCATTTGTCTCACATACACCATTACGCAGTTCAATAAATTACCAGCGCTTTATGTATCATGTCCACTTTATCTTTCATATTCAAGAGTAAACTCCATATGAACAATGAGTTATATTATAATCCATTCAAAATGACATTTGGTTTTATAGAGAGAGTGAAGCAGAGAGATTTCACCCATGCGATTCAGCAAAGGACTAATAGTGTGGAGATCGGGTTGGTGGAGAGGTTAGCATACTGGTTTCCCACCCTGAGGGCCTGGATTTGGATCCTGGATATGACAGATATTTTTCAGCATTATCCCAATCTCTACTTGAGGTGCTTTGCGGAGAGCAGTTTAAGGGAGTGCGCCATCTGTTGGATGGGATGTTAAACTGTGGACCCCTTGGTGACTTTTGTTATGAGTAGGCAAATCCCGATGCCAGGTTTCTCTACACCCTTCCTCCTTTCCCATCCATCCCTAATGGCAAAAATGACCTTAGCTGTCAGTCACCTGCTCTAAAACTACTACTACCAATATCATTCAACTAGAGGGGAGCTTCAATTTTTGGGACCTCATTTTCTATCAGATCTCAATTGTCTTTACATCATGTTCTCAGGGGCAGTTTTGCTAAGGGCTAGTTAGGTTTGTGGTGTTCACTTTATATGAATTAACCATTTTTTTGGTGTTTTGTGCACTTTTATGTACATTATTTTAGTCTTGTAAAATTCTCTGAGCATGAATTCACTCTCTAGTTGGTGTTTCATGAATTTTTATGTACATAATTTTCAACCGCAAACATTTTCAGATGATTGCATGGTAAGCAAGTGTGATCAGTGACGATTCATGGAAAAGAAAAGCCAGTACACAGCACTGCATAGCATAACAGAAAGATGCATTCTATATCTGAATGAGAGTGATGTCAAAAGCAGCAAAGAAGAAACCAAAGCTATTCCATTAGTTAACTTAACTTAAATGTAAATATGTAAGAAAATGTATGTGGAGCAGTACATGGTTACATGCATATTTCTACATATTTTGTGCCATCGAGCAACGGTTTCCCCTTCAGCACATTCTTATGCCCCTTAAGCACTTGTGCCCCAGCACAACTTTAATTTTACAACTGATTTCTACCACAAAAGACAGCGAGAGCAAGGAAATAAAGGTAAGACCATTTAGTGATGCAAACCAAGAAATGCCCTAGAAACAAATATCATCCCACTCCTTCATAATGAGGATTAGTGGGCAGTACCTAGGAATTCTGAATGCCCAACCTGAATAACATTTTGAACAGAGTATAGCAAAGGTTTACCATATCTTTGGGTAAATTTTTAACAATGGAATTGGCAAGCATTGCCAAAAAACAGACTTTTGCTGCATTTTTAAGTTTGTGAATCAGCTTGCTAAATAACTTGGTTTGTCCTACTATGATAATTTAAAAATAACTTTGGAATTTTCTCTTCATGAATGCTAGGAGCTGATTGGGAATCTCCACTGCAAGGAGGCAGGCATACACTTTTAAGAGTGACGGTTCAAACCCACAGTTGCCTCTTCACAGATACACACATTTTTTACAAACAATGAAGGACTATTCTCCGAGGGAGTTTGGAGTGAATATATGTTTAATATCAATTTAACAATAAAATATTTGTTTTACTTGATAAAAACTTATGTGGAAAATTACTACTAGTGTTTAATTCAGATTAGCTATGGAAAAATGATTTAAAATGATAACAGAAGTCTCAGAAACCAATTTTGGATTATCCAGAATAAAAATTTCAAGAAACTGTGGGAGATGCCGCAACAGTAACTTTTAACAGAGTCATCTGCTAACATGCATTTCATTGCAACAATTTCAGAGTGTAAAAATCATTCACCTTGACCGGGATTCAATTGAATCCCAGTCAAGGTGAATGATTTTTACACTCTGAAATTGTTACAATGATATCCAGAATACCCCAACTCTTGCCATCTTCTTGTCAATGGTAGTATAAGGACAACAAAATATTGATAAAACTGGAGAAATCCATGAAAACAAGAGATGAGTGATGGGAAACTGCCAACATTTCTTTCGTGCTAGAGTTTGAAGGGAAATCAATAAGTAATACAAGAAAGGAATTCTAGATTCTACACAGTGCTTCCTTAAAAGAGTAAATTTATTTACTTTAGAGAATAAATTAAGTAGCGATTTCTGATTTACTACTTTTTCATTAGGGTTATTTATTTCAATTGACATGGTTTCCAATATATCTAATTGTATTTTAAATTTATTATCACTGTTATTTTGAAAATTAGAGTGCCAAAGCTATGCTTATATCTAAATACAGTCTTCCAGTCATGCATTGCAATCAATATGATGCTTTCCATTCCTCCTAGTACATAATGACTTGCCTTAAAATATTTACTTGACACAAAAACACAATCAGGTTTTTCCTCACCAAGTGTGAGAAGGGGAAATACCTCATGTTGACCTCCTGTAGCAAAGGCTTCAAGAAGTTCGCCCCCATTCTTGTAATCTGCCAGGCGATAAAGGAGGCAATTGTCTTGACCCGAAGCCTGTGCTATCACCCTGTCAAGGGCAGAGCCACCACCACCCGCGGAGCCATCACCAGATGCTCCTCCCCCACCTGTTCCTCCACTTCCACAGCAGATTCCTCCCATGTCTAAGGCATTACTAGGCAAGAGAATGAAGATGACCATCATTGTCTCATTCCTTCATAAGAATTTGGGGAGAGAAATAACATTTTTCAAAAGAAAATAATAAGAAACGAAAACCATCAAAAACCATCAGAAGAGGCACACTAAGCCCGATTACAAATTCCACAGTCATAAGAAAAGCAGAGAATAAAAAGCTGCATCTTTGCAAGTATTTTGCCAATCTAGTAGAGACGATTTCAAAGATTAAAAGTGACTGAAAATAAATTTACTAAGCAGCTTGTAGCCCATTGAAATTTGACTAAAAAAATCAATCGTGTCATAAAAAAATGTAAAAGTTCCGAACTTACGACCGGGAACGCTTTGACCTCAAATAAAAGCCTCTTCACATGATGTCAGCAAGAAAGCTTTTTATATCAGTTCCTTCTTTAGCGAAGGCACACACAATAGCCTTGGGTATTTACTTATGAAGTTGACAGAGTGAATGATTTAGTAAGCACAAATTAAACTCTCAAGGATGCTTTTAGCAAATTTCATTAATGAAACTGGCGCGTACGCAATTGAGAGCCTTTTGCTGTTTCCAAGACTCAAGCAACGTTCTTTTGCTTAATTACCCTCCCACCTTTCCTCAGGAACAAGACAGGACTCCTCGATGCATAGGAATTTCCTGACCCTCGCCGAGAACCGAAGGAGGGGATGGGGTCGGCTGTTTACTTGACCTCACTTTTTTCGAGTTCGATTCCCTCACACCCTAGGCCACCGCCCTCATACCTGTGAACAGGGGCCGCGGCTACCCGAGATCTCTCCACCAGGCACCGCAATCGCCCGAAACTATCCTCACCCCCTCATTTCCCCTCCCTCACGTCAACGATCCCTGCCCAGCTCTCTCCGACCAGGAGCGCTTGTCGGCGCTGAATAAAAGGTGAAGCGTGTTAACTTTCCTGGAGAGAAACACAAATATTCTAACAAGTAATCCGCAAATTTACGAAAATTGTTGAATTAAAAAATTAAATTGTTCAATGATCATTAACAAATTTAAAGTGACTCCCCTACTGCTTACTCTACTCTTATTTTAAGTTTCAACAGTCGAGCTTAACGCTGGCAGATACGGAATACTTAGTATTCCCTACTTGTCAGCGTTCCCTTGCTACGTATCACATTGGTTGACGAGATCATTCAGCGGTCATTTAAAGTGGCAAACTGACTGCAGAACTGATCGCTATATGGAAAAATTTTTCCCTCGCCAAACTCGATATTACCACAATATAAAATATAATTTACGACAATCAATAATTGCTCTAATGGCCGTTGACCTAACACCCACAGCCACATGTTAGAGTTGGCTTTTAATGTAAGGTGTAGACATAAAGACTGTGGCTAGGGAATAAATGAAGAAGGCCTATAGGGAACTCGTTCAAAAAATGTGCATCTCCTAAGGTCCGTAACTTATTCTTATAAATCCTACATAATTATTAATTCTACATCTGTAGAGGGATTTTTATTTTTAGATACTCGTTGCGCTGAATTACATTTCAAATCCTATTAAGTGATATATCTACGCTAGCTTAATGCTAATATATGAATGTACATAATTCCATGAAAGCGGTATTACACACTAATGCCGCTTTCAGTACAGAGGAAACTTACGTGGTAACACACTTAACAAAGTCACAATTTGAAATGGCTACATTTTGATAAATTCTAATCGCCTCACTTATTTATGCTCTGGGAAATTGTTCTGCTGCATAGAAAGGGCACAAAATTCTTCTATCAAAAGTCTTAGGGAACAGGTATCCGAGAATACAGGAGTGTATTCTTACGCAAGACGAAAGACAACCTGTCCTGTAGGTAGCGATTCTAACTTGCTTACTATAATATATATATATATATATATATATATACACTTTTTTGGAAAACCCACAAACGTGTAATGTAAATTCACTGATAGTCATAACAAACACAGAAACCAAAACACAAAAGAGGAAAAACTCACTGGTTCTCGAATTTTCGGTGGTCCAACCACCTTTCTCAAGAGGAATTAGGAACAGAATTAGTTCTGTTCCTAATTCCTCTTGAGAAAGGTGGTTGGACCACCGAAAATTCGAGAACCAGTGAGTTTTTCCTCTTTTGTGTTTTGGTTTCTGTGTTTGTTATGACTATCAGTGAATTATATATATATATATATATATATATATATATATATATATATATATATATATATATATATATATATATATATATATTCATTCAAATTGAAATAGAGATAAGGAAAATGGTAAAGGAACACATATAAAGGACAAACACAACAGAGGTGGGGATGGCGGATGTGAGCAGATCACGAATGTAAAAATATTTTCCTCGACCGGGACTTGAACACCGGATCTCTCCACTTGCCGGGCGGATGCTCTAAACCACCTGAGCTATCGAGGAAGAGTACTTTTACATTGAAATCTGCGATCTTATAAAGCGCCAAAGTGCTCCGAATCATTGCCCAGAAGATGGCGTTAGGGAGCTGTTACACCCACCAAAGGAGAAATTGACAAACACAAGAGGAGAATGGACAGTAGGTTAGCAAGCATACAACATCATAAAGGATAGGAACGGTGCGTTTCATGGCACGCATAGCCAGAAGAAGAGACGAGCCACATTGGCCAAATACACATTCAAACACGAAATACCGCCATATGGCGAATAAATATTCATTCAAATTGAAATAGAGATAAGGAAAATGGTAAAGGAACACATATAAAGGACAAACACAACAGAGGTGGGGATGGCGGATGTGAGCAGATCACGAATGTAAAAATATTTTCCTCGACCGGGACTTGAACACCGGATCTCTCCACTTGCCGGGCGGATGCTCTAAACCTTTACCATTTTCCTTGCGGTGGAATGGCGGTATTTCGTGTTTGAATGTGTATTTGGCCAATGTGGCTCGTCTCTTCTTCTGGCTATGCGTGCCATGAAACGCACCGTTCCTATCCTTTATGATGTTGTATGCTTGCTAACCTACTGTCCATTCTCCTCTTGTGTTTGTCAATTTCTCCTTTGGTGGGTGTAACAGCTCCCTAACGCCATCTTCTGGGCAATGATTCGGAGCACTTTGGCGCTTTATAAGATCGCAGATTTCAATGTAAAAGTACTCTTCCTCGATAGCTCAGGTGGTTTAGAGCATCCGCCCGGCAAGTGGAGAGATCCGGTGTTCAAGTCCCGGTCGAGGAAAATATTTTTACATTCGTGATCTGCTCACATCCGCCATCCCCACCTCTGTTGTGTTTGTCCTTTATATGTGTTCCTTTACCATTTTCCTTATCTCTATTTCAATTTGAATGAATATTTATTCGCCATATGGCGGTATTTCGTGTTTGAATGTATATATATATATATATATATATATATATATATATATATATATATATATATATATATATACACTTTTTTGGAAAACCCACAAACGTGTAATGTAAATTCACTGATAAGTCATAACAAACACAGAAACCAAAACACAAAAGAGGAAAAACTCACTGGTTCTCGAATTTTCGGTGGTCCAACCACCTTTCTCAAGAGGAATTAGGAACAGAACTGTTCTGTTCCTAATTCCTCTTGAGAAAGGTGGTTGGACCACCGAAAATTCGAGAACCAGTGAGTTTTTCCTCTTTTGTGTTTTGGTTTCTGTGTTTGTTATGACTTATCAGTGAATTTATATATATATATATATATATATATATAGAGAGAGAGAGAGAGAGAGAGAGAGAGAGAGTAGAAGAATAGAGTAGGTCAGGAGAGAGGGGTGAAGTGATTATTAAGGGTAAAAAGAACTTCGTTTTTCATTCTTGTCATTGAATGCCATATAGTATGTATTTTGCTACACATCGCATGGCGGCAAGACGTCCGTACAGAAAAGAAGGAATGTCAGAATTTTGAAATTCATGTCCGCGTCCTCTCAAGACTTCACCAAAAAAAATACTTTCTTTTGCAATAATTCCATTCATTATATGGTGAATATGTACTATGTAGGTCGTATTACCCACTGGGATTCTCTGTTCGGACTCCTTGTCACGCGTTCTGCGTCTGGGATTCATTTCTAGCATCCGGGACGCTCCGCAACAATGAATCTTGCATCTCGTGTGATGCATTTTTGTGATTTTTTTAATCCCATCCGAAGTGGGATTCTATACACAATGTCGCGCAACATCGAATCAGTGTATACGTGAATATCAAATGGAGTGAACCTCTCTACCATTTTCGAACTTTCCTGATTATTTTTTTTCGCTTTTCTGTTGATAACAGTGATCCTTTGGACAACAGATTCCACTTTACAGTTGACTGAGGATTTACAAGTGCGGCGATGCTTGTGAGATGTTTCCCATAATGAATATAGCGACGGGGAAAAAGGCAGAAACTGGCTGTGCAGACTGAAAACACAAACTCGGATATTACCTGTTTAGAAATTTTGAAAGCATACATGAGGCTTGTATATGAGTCTCCACTAGCGAGGAAACAGTGAGTGACTGCCTGTTGGTAGCAGACACTGCCACCCAAAAATTCATCTCCTTTTTCGAAATAGGGGGTCCGACCATTTCCAGAAGACATTCGAAATCAACTGGACTCATACAGGGTTCGTCCGGAAAATAAGTGTCTTGACAAATAAGTCTTTTTTGACAAAGGGGGAGTCGTCCACTACGAATTTGTACCTGAACAACAAACTGTAAATGCTGCTTTTTACGTCCAAGTGCTCGACAGGCTTCGAAAACGAGTCGCCCTCGTCCGGCCAGCGATCAAAAACATCTGGCGGCTGCATCACGGCAATGCGCCGTCTCACACCGCGCTTGTCGTGTGGGACTTCTTGGCCAAGCATGGCGTGGCAACGCTGCCGCACCCGCCCTACAGCCCGGACTTGGCACCACCGGACTTCTTTCTGTTCCCGAAGATAAAGAGGAGTTTGAAAGGAACGCGATACGGGACTTTGGACGCCGTCAAAGAGGCCGTGACGACGTGTCTTCGAGAGGTTCCCGATGATGCCTTCGCGGGAGCGTTCCAGGAATGGGAACGCCGCTGGAACAAGTGTATCGACCCACAAGGGTCCTATTTTGAGGAATATTAGCTTAAGATATGTAAAAGTGTAATAATTTTTTTTTCCTGAGCTCAGTACACTTATTTTCCGGACGAACCCTGTACGAACCAAATTTCGGAATCCCATTTCATCCTCAAATCTAAGTGTGTCAAGAAGACTGTGCCCATGCTTATTTCGATCTTTGAATAAACCACGCATCCACCAAAGACTTTGTGTTAACCTTTTTTTACTCCGTAGAGTGATCTACTGAATGAAATCCCTGAAAGCGCGAGCTCGTCCGACATGGCTCAGATTTAAACTAGATATGTACACGATTTACAGAGCGACAATGTTGCGGGGCAAACAGTCTGTGACATGAATCCGAGCGTCTGCGACAAAAAACCCGAACAAAGAATTCCAGTGTGTACTAGCCTTTGCCCTACATAGGCATTTTGAAGCTCTAGAAGACCATCGCAGTGGCACAGTCAGGAGTCGGTGGCTAACTAACCCTGGTACATCGGGGTACCGTGGGGACGCGGTAGTTCTGGCCAAGCCTCTCTCAGCGTCACCCGAGCGGTGTGATTTTTCGGGTGCCAGATCTTCCTGGAAAACCATAGCCGGCACAGGGAAAGAAACTGACCCCCCTACCCTGATGTGTCAATTTCACATGCCGTTGGGCTTAGCATAGGGCGAACTCTACCATCACCTACCAAACCGACCTTCGGGTTGATTACTGTGTTTATGTTTTTTTATTGATGCACTATGTCAGTTAATGACGCAGAATGCTATGTTGCTATGACTTCTTCGACTAAACTTGACGATGTCACATAACTAAAAATGGCCGAAGAATCTGAGTTTTCCTTTTCTGATGAAAAAAATGTGGAAGTCCAATTAGATTTTACGGATGAATATTCTCCACGAAAAGTATATATCAATCGAGTGGATGACTATCATGGTCGTCACATATCAAATGTATTTGAGGCATTCATATTTAAATGCACGATATTTATTTGCTACACAAGGGAATAACCACGGCCGTCAGCTATAAATAAACGGGTTCTGTTTCCCAGTTTTTAGCCAACCAACCTGTCGGAGGACCTGGCGAGACGCAAGAGAATGAAACAGATGAACTCCAACTTCAATCAGAAGGTTCCGACTTAGATACAACTTCACAAATTCATAATAAAACTGACGAATCCCCAAAATATATTGTCATCGGAACTTCTAAATCAATGAATGTAAGTTCTTCCAGTCACATTCCATCACCGCCGTACGGAAATACAAGGGATTTAATGAAAACAAATTACTGTAAACAACTTTGGATTAAGTGTGGCGCATCAGGAGCCATATGGAAGGAAGGGTAATAGCAATTGTTTAGTGTCGTTCAGAGCATTCCAGTGTCCCTTCAAAATGTAGGCTCTGTATTTAAATATATGCTTCAATCTTTCGGAATACCTAAGCACACAGCCAACGACGAATTTGTGATTTTCTATGAAAGAGCCAAAAAGCATTCATGAGATCCTAATTCACCTCAAATTTACCGTCCCTCCTATCATGTGGTATTGTGGTATTCGTGGTATTCTATGCCACCAAACAATGGTAGCGCGGCAACTAGAGTATTTTGCCCCCAAAAAATCTCCCCAAGTAAAACTTAGTCTGTATTCATCTTTGTTCACAATTTTAGTGAGCTTTCCCACAACTGCCATAATGTAGACCATTTTATTTTGCTAACCCTAGATTTCTTTTTGTAATATTTCTTCACACTAGCTTGTGACCAAAAAGAAAGTCTTCCAAATACCTGCTTTGAAAACTAACGTTTAATTGTCTTTCAAAAGCATTGATTTGTTTACTCTATTGTTGGTTTCCACATGGTTGGAGAGATTGGAGTGTGAGAGAAGAAGGCCAAATACACGTATATATGTACATAAACGATTATAATATAGTATATACAATATCCTTGAACGAATCGCCCGTAGTGGCAGAGTTGACTAGGGTAAACTGTTCGTGATGAGGGCCTCGCAGAAAAGTTTATATTTTATTATTACAAAGATTCCAGAAAAATTAGAAGTTTATCAAAACCCACGCCATTTATTACGAATGATAAGAAAACTTTACCCAAATTTTCTCGTAGGTGGGTAGATACCAACGTATATTTTACATTACTAATGGTACATTCTCTTCTGTCTCTGTCTTCAACTTTCATCGCCAATTAAATGCTCATAATCCATTATTCTTGCCTCCTTTGGACTTCTCTCAACAACTCTCTTTCATTCTCTATCACGTCTAGTACTCATTTATTTGTTTCTTTTCCGTTCATTTTATTTTTTCCATACCCACATCTCAAAAGTCTCCAATCGACGACTATCTTTTTGCTTGAACGACCATGTTTCCGCGCCAAGCAAAACTTCGCCCCATATCAAAGTTTTCCTTAATATTTTCTTAACAACCTTTATCAAGATTCCTGTCATCAACTTTCTCCTCGTAAAAGCTTCTCCGTGTAATGTAATTCATCTTCGTATATCCCCACTACTTTGATCATATTTGTCCAAAACACTTTTTTAATGGTCAACTGATCTACATACACTAGTTTTTACGCTCCTATTTTAATGTTTGACCGTGCCTTCCCCTTTCTCAAACACCTCATTACAATTGATCATCATCCCATACCAGTCACACCAATTTTATAATGCGCTCACAGTTAGCCATAATAGTAATCCTTAAAGTAAGTTTATAAATGAAGCTTGATCACCAGCAATATTCGGTGACAATGCCATGAATAGTGAGTGGCCCAGCCCCCTTCTGGACGGCAAAACCCCGATACTTGCAATCGGTTTCGGCCTTCCTCTCGTCGACCCTGTGTGTGTCTTAAATGTAGCACCAAACGTAGCTGTACTTTGATGCTTGAAACTCTCGCCCATAGTGCGGAACAGTAAGGAGCGAACTATTTTGCGCTAATCTCTTCATATCAGTGTCTCTTCCTAAATTGTAAGTAGTGATTACCGATCTCCGACGAAAGAACGCATTCAATGAAGACATCTCACTTTAAATAATCTTATTTTTTCAGTTTGAGAAGCCGGAAGAAATTGCAGCACTTGTGGATGACACTGATAGAAGTAGCCTGCTCACCAAATTGCTTGGCTGTAAATATATTATTTATGACATAAGTGAAAATCCAAATCAAGTAAATGAGGCCAAGTGGGCGATTGAAGGTGCATTAAAATGATTCTTACAAATTTGAGAGATTTTTTTATATTGTAAGGAAAATATTTATCATAAAATTTGTCAGTTCAACTTGATTCCAAGTTTTTCTTATACTATTTATATGGATTGAAGGCTATTCTCCTGCGTTATTCAGACAAGGTATTCCCTTCACCTGTGAATGTGGCGAAAGAAATGTAACCGCTGCATAATCGCGTGATTTCGTAAATGGAGAGACGGGTGAGAGTGCAGCAGCACGAGTTAAAACATACTAAAAAGCGTAAAAAGTTCTTGAAATGAGTTTCGGGCTCAAAAATAGATCATTTCGACGTTGGCTACCCAATTTTAACTGTATTTAATTTCAATTTAACTGATTTAACTGTACACAACCGGGCAAAACAAACATATCCCGACCCATGAAACGGCTGAAAAGAGGCCGCTGTCTTCCACATTGAGTACCCTGGGCGCTAATTTTGAATCGCCCGTTGGACGGTACATATCCAAACTGCAGGCGAGACGAAAGAGGGCCATTCCTCCAGAACCATTAATAGTATCAGAATTAGTATAATTCACACAAGACCATATGTTTAGAAAGAAGATTATTAGAACTGGAATTTCAGGTACAAAACATCCCATTAACAAAAAAACAAAGAGCTCGACATTCTATAAGAAGTCTATATACTGCTTCCATACCCTCTGTTGCCGTCATGAATGGACATACCTTCTCCCACCATCTAGTCTGACTAACGGCAGTTTCCTCCTTCCACCCCATACTCTAACATCCAATTTTATTGTCTACCTATTAACTTTCCCCGAATCCCCTACATTCCACCCTTCTGCCCCACCTTTTCCACTTAATCTTTCACTCCTAGACACTCTTGCCTAACTTACATAATTCCCTCTTGTCTTTCAGCCCACCCCTATTAATTTCTACACATGAACTGTGTTTTTAATGTACATGCAACAGAAATGAAGCTGTTTTAACATTAAACAAGTGCCATGTTCTTCAATAAATGGTGTAAAATTAAACTAGGTTATTTTCCCAACCATAGAGAAAGTCCGAGATGATTAAAGCATCTTGTATAATAGAAGAGAATACAATATAACTATTGATACCATATGGTAATTTTAATTATATTAATGGTGATCCCATACATTTTAGGACTGAAAACCCTACTTTACTACTTTGGTATGTCTTTTAAAGGAATGTACACAATTGTCTCCTCACCGAGCCAAACACACAAAAACATTGAATTGACATTCAAATTTCAAACATGTTCCAATCATTTTTTTTAGAGATTAACTGTGAATTACCACACCTCTTTTGAGAAGAAATTTTTAATGCCTTGATTAGAGAAGCCATCATGTCTAGAGTTCAGAAAATATATTCCTGCTCCTCAGACATGATAGATTTCCTATTTTGATGAAAATATTAACAATATCACTACCACAGCCATTTAAAATAAATGCCCATGTTTGAAATAGTAGTGATAGATTTATTTGATTGTTTTGATTGTTAAAGTCATTTTATATATCTGACAATCCAATACACAAAATTAAGTACTTTCATTAAAGCAATCCTTTCTCAAGAATATTAGCTTTGATTCAGCAATATATGTGACTGCAAAATGCACTTACTGCTCATTACTTTTGAAATAATATGTAATACTCCATTAAAAT
Organism: Hetaerina titia; assembly: GCA_037158775.1. Lineage (NCBI taxonomy): Eukaryota > Metazoa > Arthropoda > Insecta > Odonata > Calopterygidae > Hetaerina > Hetaerina titia. The sequence continues at coordinate 77,742,433 of CM073769.1, read as the reverse complement.
GAATAAAAATGATCATACTTGTCCTTCATATTTCCATGGTATAGCTTTGGATAAAGAAATAACGGCAAAAAAAGAAAATGGGGAAACAAGTGAACCCCTTAACTTCATACTGATTTCAACCGTATTGACATGGGCACTCACTAAGCCAATAGATCCAGTAAGCAAGACATAATTAATGTACGTATTAACTTTTTTTAAAATAGCAATAAAACTTACCTATGCATTTTCAGGAAGAGCCAAATGAACCTTTTACAGAAGATGACTACCGCTTAAGAAGGGCCCATTTAAACTACAAGAATCACTTAGCACTTGAAAAGGAAGTAATTAAGATTGGGAAAAAGGTAAAACTTTGTCTAAAATATTATATTTCTTTATAAATACCCAAATATCAACAGAATAATCTTGTTGAAGTTAATTTCTCAATCAACAGCATAAGAAGCAGTTGAAAACTATGGTAGTGGCCTGTGGTTTGGTTTATGGATTAGAAGAAAATCTTATGGGCATTTTATTTAAACTGGCCTGGTTACATAAACCTTTTTTGCCCTACTTTCCTCCAGGGAATAATTATGTGCCACTGCTTCACATCACGGATCTTTCTAAGTAAAATGAATTAATCCTTTACCTACCTTTTGGAAAAGTTCTCTTCTTAATTCTGCCCTTCATTTAGGATTGCCACAACTGCAGATAAAAAGAGACAGTTCTCTGCTCACTGCCTAACCACAACTGCTGGGGAATTTGTTATTCTTTATCCCTCCTATAAAAAAATAAAACAACAGTATAAAATGAATTTTTCGATTTATGGTTTATGTTTAAATTATAAAAGTAACATATATATTCCATGAAAAATCTCCCTTTTATGTGGGTAATGTGTAGTTCTAAAGGGGCCAACATAAATAAATGATGCTAATCCACATATCTCCTTAACCAATGTTGGGAATACAAAATTGCGTATCACTCATGTATGAAACTCATAAATTTTCCCCAAGAGAATCCACATATTTCATTAGAGTCCTCCTCTTCCAACAATGAAAGATAAAAATACATTAAAAAATAGGGTAAAATAAGGCAAAATATAACAATCACTTTTAGCCCGCAAATTGGTTTTCTTTGATTGATGAAGATAAAGTTGACACTGTAATACAAGGTCAGTTGCCAAAATTTAAAAAAAAAAAACTCCTTTCATAAGGCCAAAATTCCCTTGCTAGTCACAGTTGAAAAACAACTCCAAAACCTATTCCATTGGACTTTATTCCGCTGCAATGCATTTTCTTATTTTAGTTTCACTCTTCTTTTTACTTTCACATCCAGTAAAACATCACTAAAAAAAGAGAATAGTCATCCCATTAATTGACCTTGATATATATCCCACTTTATGAAATAGGTACTTTATGAAAACTTCCTTTTCTCCTTTTTAACAGTTAAAGTCATCTTTTAAGTTTTCTTTCCCACTGCAGTAAATGCAATTTGCAAGAATTTAATGTGATATTTGTTAAATTTTAACTTTTACTTACTTAAGAGTAAAAAAGGATGTAGCAACACATAACTGTGGACGATTTTATAATTTTTACTTAGGATTATTTACCATTTGATTAAATCAATGCCAAGGAAACGATGGTACATTCTGGCTCTAGAAGAAACTGTATCTACTTTGAAGGACATAACAAAGGTAGATGAATATCTCAATAAATTAAGTGAACATTTTTTTTATATTTCGATCAATAATGCATAGATTTTTCTTTTTAGGCGATCAGCAATGCACTTGGCTCAGGAAAATTGGGTAAAACAACAAAGGAAGAAGCTTTAGCTTTAAAGGATATGACTGTAAGCAAATGACCACTTTTCTCCTAATAAATACGAGTGTGTACCATTTGCATAATAACCAATAATTTCATTGATTATAATTATTCATGCAGGAAGAAGGGTATAACCATATGACAATGAATCTAAATATGCAGCCAAGATACATTCTAGAAAAGATGTCATTGGAGTATGTTCCAGATGACAATGAGCTGAACTTTTTAGAGAATATTGAAAATATTACTGCTGAATTTGTTAAGATTTATGGTTTAAAGGTATGCCATAATACAATATACTGTTTGAAGAGAACTGCTATTCATGATGGACTTCAAGCTACTGAAATTGAATCTAATTATGCAGATTCCTTAGAATGGGTGGCAAAATATATTTTATATTGCATTAGCACATAAAAGTGGAGATTTTCCATTAATTTTATTTATTTATTAATTTAAGAATTTATATTGTTGCAATTAGGCAATTGTCCTAGTGGCAACGGTCAAGTCTGGTCAACGGTCACTCTTACAATGCACATACATACATACAAGAAGAACTGATATGAGACAAAATGCTCTTATATACAATGACACAAATGCTCTTATTTACAATGACACTTTCAGATTACCAACCACACCTTTACCATCACACTAGTTTATCACCCAGTGGCTGCTTCACACTTCCTAAAGCTCGATGGAAAGGGCTCAAACAAACCTCCAGGCAGCTGGTTCCAATCAACAATAGTTCTGTTTAAGAAAGCGTATTTTTACTTCTTTGTTTTTTGCACTCTTAATTTTATTTTAAAACTGTGGTCATTTTTTTTCCTAATAGTTTGGTTTTTCTACCTCTTTCCATAAATCTTCCCACGCTTTGTCATTTTTAACAATTCTATGCATGGTGCCCAACCTACTCCTTTTCTTCTCTTTTTCAAAATCTCCCATTTCAGTATATCCAACATTTCCATGACACTCTCTGTTCTTTTGTATCTTCCAAGTACATATCTTGCTGCCTTTCTTTGAACTTTTCTATCTTTTTAATAGATCCCATCTCATATAGATCCCATACTGTGGATGAGTATTCTGGGATAGGGTTAACCAGTACCTAATATGCTTTTTCTTTAGTAGCTACACAACTTTCTTTTAAATTTCTCATTACCCAATGACGTACTTTAAATGCCACATTATCTACTTGAACTCCCCACCTAAGATCCCTAGTTAAGTACATGCCTAAATATTTGCCATAACTGCTACATGGGATTCTTTCTCCAAAGAGAGTGTAAATATCCTTTTGTGCATTCTTTTTATTTAAAAAAATTATACGCTTACTCTTACTAACATTAATGCCCATATTATTGGTAACCCAGTTACCAAGGCGATCAATGTCATTTTGTAGTATTACGTGGTCATTTACATGCTCTCCCCATCTGTATATAATGCAATCATCAGCAAAGAGCCTTAATTGGGAATGTAAATTGTTTGGTAGATCGTTTATCTAAATTAGGAAGAGTAATTGCTCTAGAACACTGTTTTGTGGAACTCCTGCTATAATGTTCACCTCTTGTGAAAATACATCCCCTATTTTTACTTTTTGAATTCTGCCTGTATGAAAATTTTTATCCATTGCTTTACCCTCTAATCAAATAGAAGACTCCAACTTTAAAAATAATTTATTTTGAGACACTTGGTTGAAAGCTGCCAAAAAATCAACGATTACTGCATCAACATCCTTTCCTTCATCTATTGCATAGCCGATATATTGGCTTAATCCCAAAAGCTGCGTTTCACACGAATATCCCATCTAAGCCCATGTTGGTGTTTGAATAGCCATCTGTCTCTTGCCCACCATTCCTGAATGTAGTCAGCGATTCTTTTTTCCATTATTTTACAAACAGCTGATGTTATGCTTACCGGTCTACAATTCTTGGGTATTGTTTCCCTTTCTTGAAAATTGGTGTAATGTTTGTTTTTTTCCAATCATTAGGCAAGGCTTCATTATTTACAGTTACTTTGAATAGATGACTCAGGTACAAAGCTAATGCGGTATCACCCAGTTTTAAAATGTCAATTAATATACTGTCCAGTCCTGCTCACTTATTTTTCCTCATCTTCCTCATTTTTTTCACAAAATACAAGTCCTCCATGATAATACCATTTGTTGAGGGAAGTGACCTGTTTTGTGCTGTTACCCTGATGAAGTTCTCTGTTGTTTCTGAGCTTTTTAGGAAAGCCTTATTTTCCTTTTCGTTTTCTATTCCCCGAAAAACATCCATAAAGCAGGAGTTGAAAATTCAAAAAATATTTTTCTGGGTTAAATTCAAAGGTGTAACTGAAAAGAACCATAGTTCCAAACAGAAAACCATGTTGTAGAGAAGCTCAAAAGCAATTGGACAAAAGTGGCTGAACCAACCATTTCTGAGAAAAGGTGCTTTTATATTATGATTTTCAATACATTTAAACATAAACCAATAAAATTTAGTTGCTATTGGATATGATTAAACAGCCGAAAAGATGAGAGCAAAACAATGGTATTAACAAAAAGCCTGAGAAAACAGTTAAAAGATCTCTCTAATAGTTAAGGTGATTACCAAGTATTCAATGAGCAATTTCACTCAATTGTTTGACAGAAAGGACTGATGATAGTTGCAGCAGTCCAAAAGAATTTTCTGATACTATTTGAAAAAAATCAGATTTTGCCATTGCCTGCCTGACATTAAATTTGAAGCAATGAATTAACTGCAAATGATTGTTAATCAAGGTTATTCATGTATGGGAGGAGCTCAATACTTAATGCCAAAAATGTAATGTAAAAAATTTTGGTAATGAATTGAGACATGCCAAATCTGCACTAAAATGCAATTTAAAAGGTAAAAAGTTATGAAAAACCCTTTAGATAAATCCAATTCTTTTGGATATTTATCTTTTGATTATCATAATTGAATCCCACTCATTCAAATTAGTATAACATTTTGATTTCAACATCTGTGACTACTCTTGGAATGGATCATTCCAAAGAAGTCAAAAAGACATGATTTTCATGCTACTTCAGGCCCACAAACTTGCATGTCAACTTTTGAAGGAAGGAGTTGGCTAATTTACCCAAATTTTTGCATATGTTTAATGGAAAATCAAAACTTTTAAGTATTACCACCAAAAAGATTTTAAAAATGTTAACCTATCCTCTGCCCACAACTATCATTTCTCCAGCTAGCATGACATATGACAAATAAATTGAAATGGTTGCTGGCATACCTTGACAAACTGTAGTTGAGTCATTCATTTACATTGCACATTATGGAAATTTAACTGAAAATCAGTAAATGTAATAAGCATTCTGTTAAACTATGAAACTGTATGATACTTCATTACATTAATGATAATTAAGATACATTAATTAATCTTCAATAATGTTCATTAAGAACTTTTAAAGGAGTAACATGATTAAATAATTAATATAGCTATTGTTCCCATTTATAGCATCAAAGGTGTTCATGTAATGAACTAGCATCCAATGAACAAATATCTAAATGAATACTTAATAATTTAAGTTAATCATGATAGCAGTAATATTTTCACTACCTTTTTGTTTCATAAATTTCACATGTATTCATCCTGACCATTGTTGGATTTTTAGCCAATAAAAATTTTCATCCATGGACCACCTATGTCTGGTAAGACATTCTTAGCCAACAGAATATGTAGACATTACCAGCTGCATTATCTTACCCTTGATAATGTACTGCAAGATTTCAATGACAAAATGGTAAGAAATTTTGATTAATGATAAATAAATACCAAATTAAATATAAATTAATTAAATAAAAAATATTTCTTTTGGTCTTCAGTTCAATTGCACCTCAAATATGCTTTCTTCATACATACATTCACAGGAAGAAAAGCTCCGTGCCTTGGAGAAAAAAGAACGAGCTAGTCAAAAATCAAGTAGCAGTACAGAAAAAGAGGATGAAAATGATGATGAAACTGATAATGAGGATGATAATGAAGAATTCATGGAATTATACCAATCTTTGCAGGAGGCAAAATCTGAAAACATTTCTCAAGAGGAAGATGCTATAATTAAGTAGGAACCACCTCTCACTCAATATATTTTAGGATGAATGTCAACTCACATCGAAATTTTAAAAATGAAATATTTCTGAAAATTAATATGATGGAAAAACGTAATTTAATATTAAGTAACTCGTTTTAGTAAAGATGCAATAACTTTCTCATCTATGCTCAATTTTACAGGATTTTAAAAGAAAAGCTCCATTCTAAGGCATGCCAAAAACAAGGCTTTGTACTGGATGGTTTTCCTAAGACATATGAACAAGCTAAGATATTATTTTCCCTTAATGATGATGATGATGAGGAAGATGAAGAAATGGAAGATGAGGAGGATGAGGTTCCAATTGCGGCAAAAATTGACAACAAAATTATACCAGGTATGATTTTTCGATCTGCAAAATAGGTTGTTAGTTGCAAGACCAGGTTTAGAACACATAACAGTGCAGGTAGCTCACATTGCAAAAGGAAGACGGAAACAAGAAACCCCTAGCACCACCTTATCCAATGAGAGAAGTTGCCATTTAAAATAAATCATAGACAAAATCTGTAACTGCGTTTCTGGACACTTGTGATATCTTCAAAACTCAAAGTCACATTTAGATTTTTAGTATGCACAAGGTCATAGAATTACTTATTCTAAAATGCAGTGATTGATGGCAGAGCAGAAATTATCAATTGACATAGAGGCCAGCACTTTATATCTAAAAAATTTACCAGCCATCATGAAATTGAATTTCTTAAAAATTTTCAATAAATCTTTCAAATACTCATTAGATTATATTATCAAATTCCATAGAATTCATCAATCATGTACTTATAGCTACGTAATCATACACCCAGAAATTCAAATGATAGATGAATAAAAATTCAACTCATTAATGGGTGCCCTAAGAAGAAAATCTATTACAATGAATTGATAGAAGGTATGAAAATTATAATGAAATAATTCTTTCTTTTATCTATTAAACCATTCTCAGAAGAAATACATTGAAACTAGTTTATGAGGTCATTTGTATTGTGCAGCTGAATCTATGGATCCAAAAGTTTTTCTAGCTAATCTAACACATATATTTTCTCCAGATCATGTTTTCAATCTTGAAGCAAATAACAACCTTCTTCTCAAGAGGGCAGCTAAAGTACCACCAGAACGGAATACTGATAGCCGTTATGATGAGGAAAACATGAAAAATATACTCAGAGAGTTCAGGTACATATCCATGCCATGATCATATTATAGTAAGATTCCTAAAAGATCATTAAAGCATGTTTCAAATATCTGCATATTTTCTTCTTCTGAATTACAATCATTATATTTAAGCCTACTTACTTTCTTTGAGCTTATCTTCTATTGTATCCATGTTTCCCAGCTAATCAATCATGTGATAAAGTAAAATATTTATAATATTTCAGCTTTCAGAATAATCCTTTCTTTTCTTGAGATCAATGTATCACATTACAAATGAGAAAATAAGGATAAAAATAATAATTTATGAATAATAAATTATAGGTAACAAATACCAGCTCTAAACTTAACAATTTATCATGTACAATGTAATTTTGAAGTTATTCCTAGCACAAAGACTAAAGATCAACTCTTAGGTGTATACCAATTCTTTTGAATAGTAGAGGGATTGCAGTACTTAATGCCATACATTCTCTATTACATCTCTATAATAAGTTATCATTATTAAGCTGGACAGAATAAAGCATTATCTGTAACGATTAATAATTAAAACATTTTTCTCAAGAATTTTAAATACAGATGCAAACACAGTGATGAATTTTTTTGATGAAGTAGAGCATTACCCTGAAAATATACCTGTAATGGAAGATGAAAGACCATTATTGGAAAAGGCATTCCAAAAAATGTTAACAATAATTGGAAGTCCTTCGAATTTAGGTAGGTGATAATTAACAGAAACCATGGGTCCTCAAGTCAATAAATGCCATTCTCACATTTTTCATTAGGCTGATTAGTAATAAATTGTTAATTATCTGTTCAAAATAAATATGATGAATTTTCCCTAAAGGTCCATAGAACTTGATTTTATGATTTAATGAGATTCAAAAGGCTATAAAATAAACAAAGTGCCTTTGAGGCATCCTCTGAGAGAAGCTATATAAAATTCATTTCTATAAGTTTCTTTCTTCATATGCAATTCCATGATGGAATCAACCAAATTAAAGAATAACTTCTTTATTCAAATTTAGATGATACATTTTCAATGAAAACCTGCTTTCACAATAAACAGATGGTATATATTGATTTTGAGAATGGTTTTTCATATTCTCAAAGGGAGAACCAGCTTCATTACTGGCTCTTGAATATTTTATGATGTTTTTTGGGCATGTATTTCTTGTTGTTAGTCAGGAGTTATGATAAAAAATTAAGTTATCTTTAGATTATTGAGGCACATGAACTAAACTTTTCAAAAATTCAGTTTCTTTGTTACACTTATAGAATTAGAGCTGTTTCTCCATTAACAAAACTGCCTCTGCTTCGTTATAGTTGCTCCAAGTTATATTCATGGTAAATATGCCAACAAATATAGAATTCCAAATAATCAAGACGTCTTGTTTCAAGAACTGCATTTTTTATACTTTTCTATTAGGAGACATATCTAAAAAGTTCACTTCAATCACACCTCCACATTCATCCTACAAGTCCTTATGAGTGGTGACCCTCTTTGTTTAACATTTATAAGTGCTCAGTTTGATAACCTACTACTTGGCATTTCCTATTGTTATACAAGGTTGCTCCATATTGTAAAATTCAGCAAATCCAGTTCTTAGTGCAGGCTAAACATTGAAAAGAGACAGAGTGAAAGCATAATGAATCTTAGGCTGCAGATATTATCTAGCCAAGGTTACTGAATAGCCCAACGTCTCCCATTGTGATGTATAATGTGAATGATCAAATTCAGAAAGTAGTGCAGCTTTGGTAGCATACTCCCAATGTGAGCCAATGCTACTCGGGATTAACCCATTGAAATTAACAATTAAGATTAATGAAAAAATGCAAAATACATAAAGAAATTCCCTCCACCCTTGTTAACAAATTGAAACCTTTATGCAAATGAAATTAATATAATTAATTTTTCAATTTATTCAACCTATGGCTATTGTTTAATAGCATATTTTCATAACCATTTACCCCAGACAAATTTTCATAACCATTTACCCCAGACAAATTTTCATAACCATTTACCCCAGACAACACATGCACAAGGACACATGCACATGGTACATGCATACATGTCTTGTACTACTTATGCACTACCATTTCATACCAAAAAGGGTCACTTGGTATGTACATTGTATATTTCATCCTATATTATACTGAATTTCTGCCCCTAAGTACACATACAAAATTGTGCATAAATATAAAATTGTACCTCACTTCCTTTACAGGTCCATTAGGAGATGAAGAAGAAAAAATTTCTCCTGAGGAAAAGGCATTAATTCAGTTACAAAAAGAAGAAATATTAAAAGAACTCCTTGAAAAAGAAAGATTGGAAAAGATTCAGCAAAGGCGAAAGAAGGAAGAATGGGTGAGTGCATGCAAATTAATATGTTTTTTTTTATTCACTCTATATAAATTTATAATCTGCCAACAAGCATAATAAAATTTACCAACCTGACTTTGAAAACTGAATTTACAGAGAATCTAGTGATGAGGTATGTCTTTAAAGTTAAGTTATTTAATTTATAAAATTAAATTAACAATTAAGGGATCAATAAACTACTGTGTGGAGTCAATGCAGCCAAACCAAAGATAAAAAACTGTTTACATATTCCAGGCCAAATCACTATTGATTACGAAGTTAGAAGAGGAACGAAAATTGGAGGCCAAAGCTGTTCCAATTAGAGAGTATCTGACTAAAGAAGTATTTCCATTCTTGAAGCCAGGTCTTCTGGAAATTTACAGGTTGAAACCAAAGGATCCAGTGGACTACCTGGTACAAAGAAATTTAATAACCATCCCTAGAAAATACTAAATTAAAAAAAGGTTTTCTTGGAGTAAAAAGGTAGCTACATATCTATCAAATAGCCAATTGCATTGGCTGAAGGGTGCTTTAGCTATTTTGTCAGACCTGCTGACCATTGGTCAATTTCAGTATGATTTCATAGGTTACTGAGATATTACTACCCAAATATGTAAATGCAAAGATAATCTGATCATACAGCAGTAAGTTGTTTGACAAATGAATTTATGCCAACACTGCCAGCTCATTTGGCCATCTACTAGATACCCTTAATAACCCTTAATAGTTTATGGTTTATTAAGTGTCAATGTCATCACCGCTGTATATATAAGCATTCCTAAGCAACTAGAAAATTGCTCGATTGCCTCGCAAAGCACTTGAACATCTAAGAAAGAACTTTACAAAGAACTTGAATCTCTAAGGAAGAAGAGGGGTGATAATGAAAAACAGGTCAAGTGATAATCAGCTCTATCAAGTAAACACTTAACTTCTCCTACAGCCAAAATCTTTCAATCTCACCCCCAAAAGCCCAGCTTTAACAGAAAAGAAAGTTAGCCCTGCTAGCTGCAAATGGGTACACAGTAAAGGAAACATAGATGTAGGTGGAGATCATAACACAGCAGGGAAATTTACCTCTCCCACATAATCTAAGAGGAAAATCTTCTTTCGTTGGTTGATGTCTTGGTTGATGGTCTTGGTTGATGTCTCATTGATCATATAAGCTAATTCATGTTTGAAAAAAGTGCTCAGTCCACAAAAATGTCATTATCAGCTATTAACTATTGCCACCTGATGGACTTAGTAAGGAATAATTCCTCCTCATGGGTATGAGACATTCCCTTAATTTGCACCCTAAAGATTTAGAAAGGAACATGCCAGTAGTTATATTATGGTCCCTTGTCTAAATCAACATTGAAAGGCCTAAATAGCATTTGCATTTAGCCTCATTACTTCATCACAAAAGAACTAGTATTCCCTAATTTCTCCCTTAAAATCCACATTATGCAAGTAAGCACAATAATATCGAGTAATTAAACTTTTATTCTTTCAGGCTGAGTACCTTTTCACCCATTACATTGATGGAAAGTTCTTTCCACCAGAGCCTCCTGTAACAAATGAAGACCAGCTTTCTTCTCTTATTCATATGTTCAAATGCTTTGACCAACAATAACTCTAAGTCCCAAGTTATTTTCACCTGTAATCATTTGGCTTGATTAAACTATATGAACTGTTCCACATTTCACTGAGTGTAAAGTTTGCTAGAAAATAAGTAAGCCTTTAACTTTCTACAAAAAAGAGGGGATAATAGAGGACATATAGGATAATCTTTAAAGTATAATCTTATAAGAGTGGTGGAGAATATAATAAGTAAAGTAAATAGAAGAATTGAGAAGTATAGAATTACATCGAGATGGTTAAGAGACTTAAGATGGTCAAGATAGAAGGGAGGCTCATGAGCATAATATTAGGAAATGGTATGAGCAATTATTCAAATGCCAATCTGAGAAGAAAAGTCAATAAGGCAAAGAAAATTCTATTGACATCAATAAGAAAATGAAATTCTTTTAAAGACTGGAATAAGTTGACATTTGGTAAAAGAATGTCAAATTTGATGAGGGAAAAATGGAAAAACCATATGTATTACCTCTTTGAAATTAGACAGAAAATTAAATAATGAGACCAAAAGACAATAATGACAGGTAGTGAAAATATACACACACATATATGTGGAAGGATTTCATGCCCAAGCAAAGAACATGTACATAGGAATGGAACACAACATACTGCAGGATATCTGAAATTCCTGAATAAAAGAGTGAGAGAAAGAAATCACTGGAAAATTAAGGAAAACAAAGCAGTCAGATTAGATTATTTCCTTCAGAATTATTCAAATACTAAGGAAAAATATGGTGGAAAGTATTTTGGGAAGTGCCATGGAGTATGGATGAGTTAGAGATTTCATTAGGTCAATTTGAATCCCATTCTTAAGAGAATAAAGCAGAAAAATATGAGGATAATAGAACCTTCCCACTTGTATGATACATTCCAATGACAAGATAACCCATAAATCCTGACTATGTTGATATTTATATGCTTACTGACTAAGAGAACAAAAAGGAGTACATATCAAACACAGTTTGGATTCATACACTGCAACTAATTTTTTTACTAATAGATTTTCAGAGCTTCACCAGCTATTCTTATTACAAAGAATTTAGAGTGAGCAAGAAGTATTACTCTTCACATGTAATTGCCGAGTGGTGATGCTCAGTTATGATTAGCTTTTTTTCCATGGAAATAATAATAAAATCAGTTTTAATTTGCTTTTTATATTCAATTAAGAGTTGTACCAACTTTTTACTCCCATATTTTAATCATATCCACAATTTATTACTCTTCTGGATCTACATAACCAATTATCACGAAAACAAGAAACTACCTGACAATTACAAAAATTGATCAACTGTGACATCTGATCTAATTGTAGAAAGGCATGAGGTTTTCTCATTATTTTATCATTTGAAAAGAGAGTATATATAGCAAATAGTATTCGCAGACATGATCAGATTTCTTGAAAATTATAAATATCATGTTTCATGTATGATGCAGTAGATATCATTCAATGCTGAATTAATGCATTCAATCAATTCTGATCCACAATAATATTCTCCATAGTTAGTGACGAATATGTTTACAGAGTCATTAAGCAACCTGTAGCTGTAATAAAAGTGCAAGCAAATCAGGAATTGGTAGGATTAAACGATTAAATTTCATTGTTCAGTACATCGTTCAAAATTTAATACAGACCCAATTCCTAATCCATCTTTTCCACGTGGTCCAAAAGTTCCAGCTTGAATGCTAGGTGAGGCCAAATGACAAGCAGACAATATATTGTGATTTATGATTTCATATCCAGGGTCTAAAAATATTTCCGGCACATCTGATGGACTTAACTTCTTTTCAGCAATAGCACGCAGTGCAAAAAGATGCTGATCAAATCCTTGCCCTTAATTTTTGGGTTTGATAAAATTATTTTATAATAAGTTAAACAATTAAGTGAGAATTTAAGTGAATAACTTCTACCCTCAATGGGTTTATGATGCATAGTCAGGAGATTTTAAAACATTTCACAAATGGATTTAACAAGGAAAACTCAAAAATTCTTACATCACAATGCCTTTGCCAACTAAGATGTTTTGATATATTTTCTGGGGTGTATAAGAATGGGAAAGAATGAAATTTACTTCCTAAAGACATTGAGAAACAGGTCATATAAGAGCTGCTTAAGGATGAAGGGGAGCAGTGCTGTTACTCTGAATCCAGAGTGTTTGTTCCAAATCATTGGTCTTAAACTATTCAAGCAACTAAACTCTAAAAGACAAATATTTTGGTGGCCTTGTCTAGACAAATAGAACATAGCCCATGTCTACATAATAATTAGTTCTAACAGCAAAAACTTTTTAAATAAAAAGAGGCAAAATTAAATTGCTTTGTCAGGCAAGAATTACATATGAAAATCCCATATCTCACCCATTGCAGCTTCTTTCATTAACTTCTCATGAGCTGAAGAACATTTGTTCAGCATATTTCTCAGTTCACTTTTACTTGGAGGACATGCAGCAGTCACACTTTTACAAAATTCCTATAGGCAAAAATATAACAGAAATATATGAGCTACAGAGAAAAAATAAAAGATTCTATAAGTAAATGGAAGATTTACACTCTGCTTAATCTAAGTTGGCATTTAATTATAGTCATAAAATATTTATTGATATGGTTTTTCATTATATTCTTAGATGTTTTCCTTTCACACATAATCATGGGGAATAGCTTTGTTTTACCCTACTAAGTGTTAACCGATATTTTGGGGTAAATGTAGGGCAATAGTCATAGTACTATTGGAGAGGATGATTAATATAGTCCACCAAAGAGTGCATATTATGCATGTACATATACTTATTCATACAAGATTTTCATTACACCACAAATTCCATACAAAATCAAAACAGTGTGTCCAAGCAGAACTGGACATCTGGCCATTCTAAATATAGGGCATAGTATTACCAACAAAGGTAATAGGAGCAGGAGAACAGGGTTGACAGTTACACAAAAAGAACTTTTTTTATTTGAGTACATAGCTTTTGTATAATAAGTCCTAACTAAGTACAAAGTATGCAATATATTATTCAAGAAACATATAATCACTGACAATTTATGCTGATTAAAAGCCTTTATTGAGAATGCGAGTCGAGGAAGCAAAGAAAAAGGAAAGGGAAGGGGACTTGAAGAATATATTATTAATGTGGCTCATTTGAACTTTCCACATCCAAAATTAATCTTCCATTAGCAATTATTTATTATGTACACCTAATTAAGCATCTTTTAAATGTCAACCATTACTTATGCTTAAGAATGCATAAATGTCATTTCTAATATATGCTAACCTTAGTTTCCATTGTTGTAGGTCTAATGGCTTCTGTTCTTCCATGCTTGAATAAACCAGTACTACACGGCTCATATGCAGTAACAAACACATCTTTGAGTTTGTAGTATGCCAGCTGCAGAAATATTACATATTAAATGGAGATTGAAATGGTACATTATTCTTAATTTGCCACTTGATTAAGAGAAAATTTACCTTAAAAATGACAGTAACATTAGAGATATTATATGAAGTTAGGTAGAAGTAAATAGTACTGTAATATTCCCATTATAATATAAAATCATTTTATTACAAAAGCTGTTCTCTCACAAGGAAAATGTGAAAATGTTCTTATCACCATGCAAAATCCACACCCTGTTTTCAGATTTCCGACATACATCCCTCACTTCCCCTTCTTTTTGGGAGAAATGTTCATAGTGGAAAGAACCTCTTTATCTCTCCACCTATACATGTTTCTGCACATTTTTTGTACACAGAAGATTGAACTTTTACATTTTGTATGGAGGAACAAAGATATTCTACCTTTCATTACTTCAACCATTTGCTGATTGAACCTAAGAGATACGCACAGGTCATTCAGCACACAATCCCACATAGATTGTAGCACATTTTCAACAGAGTCATTTATTATATGAAAAAAGTCAAAGGCTTATAATAGTCGTATAGATATGAATCCATGAAAATCTTTTTCATCATCTGTTCTTTAGCCCCATCCAGTAGTGGTGCTAGTTGCCTGAGACCCAATGAGCCGTCTGTACATGGCGGATTGTTGAGCTATACATATAGTGCCAGTTATGCTAGTTTCTGTTGTCCTTGTTTTTACTGATGGTCGAAAATGGAAATTGGCGAAATCATGGAGCATGGTGAAGTGCGGTAAAAGTTATCAAGAAATTACTGAAATGTTGACATCTGTTTACGATGATAATGCTCTGAAAAAAGCATTCATTTTCAAGTGAATTGAGCATTTAAAAGATGGCCAACAAGAGGTCACAGATGATGCAAAACTGGGACGACCTTCAACCACCTGTGTTCATGACAACATTGATCGTGTACAGTCCCACGTCCTTACCGATCATCAAAAAACTGTCCAATGATAGCTGATGAACTGAATTTAGGAAAAAAAACAGTGCACACTATTTTAACCGAACATGATTGATGGATCCTTCACCATGACAATGAACCTGCACATTTAGCATTGATTGTTCACCAGTTTCTGGCAAAAATACAATCACCATCCTTGATCATCCTCCTTATTCGCCAGAGTTCGCCCCCTGAAACTTTTTCCTATCCCCAAAATGCAAAAATGTGATGAGGGGACATCACTGGGAAGATGTGGACACAATAAAGCAAGAAACGACGAGAAAACTAAAAAGCCTAACCGAGGACTTCCAAGGGTGCTTTAAACAGTGGAAAAGAAGATGGAATAAGTGCATAGCAATGAATGGAAAGTACTTTGAAGGGAACAAAATTGATGTAGACTAAGTTTTGCAAAATAATGTTTTTATGGCCTCAGTGCACATATTTATTGGACAGACCTCATATGCCTATTCCCACTATGGTGCAGGAATGAGAATAATTCACTCAGCTAGAAACCAAGACACATCATGCGGCGTGGATGGTTGGAGGAAGAGATTCTTATCAGTGAAAAAGGAAGTTGCCTAACCTAAAAGTAGGCAGCCTTTGATTGAAGCATTGATCCCTGTATCTGCTCTACACAAGAGAATATACAGGATGGACCCAGTGAGGGTGGTTTAGCACGGTGTGTGTGAAGCACTGCTGCAGTGAGGAGGTGTAGACACTGCTGTTGCTATCTAAAGGCTTTTGTTATATGCTTTTTTGTTCTTGTCCCTGGCTCTCCTTCATGCACAAATACTTGGAACTAACCAGGCGACACAAGTGAGGATGAAAAGGGGGTGGGAAGAAGGACATAATTACATGAAAAGAAATGGATCCTTAACACACCTCCAAATTACCATTTCTTTGCCTTCTCAATTCTGCGATCCACCCCCACCCAAGGAAGGAGTCCTCTCCTCCTCCCTTTTTCTCATAAAACCTATCAATGTTTTTCCTTCTAGCAACAGCCCTAGCATTAGTGTCTCAATATGCTTCTCTTTCTGGAGACCTTTTTCTCTAACATAATATTTACCCTCTTCATGTATCCTTCCCCCAAACATGTTAACTTTGTTTGAGTTAACAAAAAAGTTAACTCAAACAAAGAAACTCTAAAAGATTACATTAAGGCAAAACTACTAGGTATTTGTTGTTTTCATATTATACTGTATGAATGTGGCAATAAAGGACATGAACATGAAGTCATACATTTAAGAAAATTTCATATTTAAATTGATTTTATAGCAAACCGTATGTACATAGAAAAAACTATTTTTATCTATGCAAAAGCATATGGTCAAACAAAATCAATGTACATTAAAATATCAATACTACAATATTTACTCTTCGTAAATAAGTAATTCATTTTTTTAAGGGATCTTAAAAGAATTTATGGGAAAATATGACAGCAATTTTACTGAAAAAATAAACAATATTTTTATGCCATTATCCTTCACCTTAAGCAAACTAATATGTGAAGGCTCACCCCCATTGCCTTGGGCTCCTTCACATCTTTCCTAGAATGTCTAATGATGATAACAAAAAAGCTAAATAATATATTGGAAATCTTTTGCAAACCTGTATTGCAAGCTGCACCATGGCATCAGTATTCAAATTATTGCTTTGACAGTATTTTTTCCCCAATTCTTTGTATGACAGTGTGCTCACTTCAACACCTTTTATATGATGTTCATATTGACACTTTACTTCTCTGATTGTGTCAAATATATCAGCAGCAAAACAAAATTCTATGTGAAAAAATGGTGCATAAGAATGAATTTAATGCATTTCAGTTACTTTTGTCATTATGCAAATAAGCATGTCTCAGCAATTAATTTATTAAAAGTTTATGAAATTAGAAATCAGAACAAATATATTTGCCAAATGGAATGGGCAAAGAACTCCTTTGAGCTGAAGAATTAGATTGCCATTTTACACACATTACAGTCCATTTTATCATTTATACATTAAAGG